>RJWJ010027160.1:0-22444 GCA_004363605.1 Indri indri
CACATGAACACATCATAAAATCTCTATCTTAGAGCAAGGATATATTTGCTAATTTCTACTATCTTATCTATAAAATACTGATATTTCAGGGTATGCTTCAGAGTACATATAAAATTACAAGATCATCAATTTTGATTTAGCACTTTCTAAGTGTTAGTTTTCCTTGGTTCTAAAGAAAATCATCTGGCCTTGTGCAGGAAACATAAAATACTCAAAAGTATCCACGGATTCTTTCTGACAACCCATACACAAAGTCGGATTGCAGTAAGGAATTGGCACATTTTACATAAGCAATTAAATATTATTTTCCTTGTTTTTAAAGTGCTGAATATAGATAATTATCAGATTTCTTAAAAATACAAATGCATGTTGCCTAAAAAATTAGGCCCATAGAATATTAGAAATACCACATTTTAAAAAATGTAAAACAGAGTTTTAGAGTCTCATGTATAAGTTAGTTGGTATTGTTGTTAGAAGTCTGTCTGGCGTAAGTTGGGATGTGTAATATTGGAAAGCAAATGCCTGCTTCAGCCATAAATGACATAATTTATTCAGAACACCTTGGCTTGTCATAGTAATGGTTTGAAAAATAGTAACAGAAGATGATTCTGCAGAAAACTGTCTTAAAATTCATGTGGATACACATAAACACGCACCCACAAACACACACCACTCATATTAATCAGACTTGTAGCATTGATCATTACTGATGAAAAATAAATAGATTTCGAATTGGAGATGAAAAAGGAGAAGCTGGAGGAAAGACATCTAGCATATAAAGTTTCAGAGGATGCTGAACAAAAAAAAGCAAGAAGTCAAGTGAAACTAGAAGAATGAAGTCTGAATATTTTAAATAATCTAAAATCAAAATGTTACCTATAAACCATATTGTCCCGTTTGCTGTCAACTGAGAAATTATGTATTCATATTTGATTTAGAGCCATTTTTGCTCATCTTACCTATCATTAAATCTATTCTAGAAATACAGCAAATTATTTCTCATAATTATTCACATATCTTCTTATAAGAGGTAAAAGCTTATTGCTTAATGAAATTTTACCGGACTTGAAAAAATTAATTTCTACTCACTGTAATAAGTGTCAGAAACACAGGTTCTTAATTAACTTCACATTAATAAGGGCCTTCTTTAGATATAAGTACTTAACTGATATTTGCCATTGTAGCGGGTGGAGGCGGAGATGAGCAAGACTCCACAAACATCAGTAAGGTAAGTGAGATTAATGACGCTCTAGCTGGAGAAAACAGAAAGTCTACATTTTAAATTTCCTGATCCTAGTTTTTTGGACTAGCATCTGAAGAATATGTGAATATGTGAAGTCATTGTGAAATGAAGGTCTTTGTCAAAAATAAAAACAAAAATGAACATGCAAAATATGTGATGGAATAGGATCAAATACCTGCCTTACTCACCATATTGGGTGGTCCTACCACTCAGGAGAGTGGACCATCTGCTCAGACTAATGTCAGTCCAGGACAGCCTAGTGAAGCAGCACTATTGGCTGTTAACCACAGCTACTCTTCCTTTTTGACTATAAAACTCATTAGGTTTCAGGGAAGTCTTGGCCTTTTCTTCAATTCTAAGGCATGAACCTCAAATAAGCTAAATAAACCCTATTAGCATCACTGCTCTTGTCCTGGACTGGTGAACAAAATGGTTGTTATATAACACCGGCCACTGAGCCTCAGAAGAAAGGAGCTTCAGTGAACACTTGGCCTTTTTTAAAAAAGCAAAACAATTTTGTAAGAACAGAATCTTCCCTTTTCAATGCTTCTGGATGTTGCCATGTCCATAGCTTCTTGGAACTGTGCTAGCATCTTGGAAATCGAGCAGAGCCAGCCAAAGAGAAAAAGTCCACTGACTCTGCCTGGCTCACTGGGAACACAGAAAGAACAAGGTCCTTAGCAATGGCTTTGAGCAGTTGTGTTAGTCAGCTCTGGTGCTACTTACCTCCAGATCCTCATTATGTGACATGAAAACAAACAGAACAAAACACCTTGCTCTAAAAACATATTTTGGTGGGTTTTCTGTTTCTGGAAACAGCCTAAGTGACATAGTAAGGTAATACGTTCTTTCACTAATCAACAGTTTTGCTCATTTATTCAACAAACCCATACTGTTTGCCTACTGTGCCCAAGATGCTGGGATAGACAATCTACATAAATGCAATAAAATACTTTATATTTTATAGTATATTATAGATTAGGAAGTGCTTTCAATACAATATGGGTTGACTATACCTTATCTGAATTGCTTGGGACCAAAAGTGCTTCAGATTTAGAACTTTTTCAGATTTTGGAATATTTGCATATACATAATGATATATACATAATGACATATCTTGGGGATGGGGCCCAAGTCTAAATATGAAATTCATTTATGTTTCATATATACCTTATACACATAGACTGAAGATGATTTTATACAATATTTTTAATAACTTTGTGCATGAGACAAAGTTTTGACCGTGGCCCATCACGTGAGGTCAGGTGTTGAATTTTCCACCTGTGGCAGCATGTCAGCACTCAAAAAGTTTCAGATTTTGAAGTATTTGAGATTTTAGGTTTTCACATTAGGCATGCTCAATCTTTATTTCATTCTTTCGCACTCCCAACGTAAGCCCACATTGAGGAAATTGAGGTTGAGAAAACGTGTGCCTTGTACACAGTGTTGGGTGACAAGACCTCTGAATCCAAATAGGGCTCTTTCTCATTGTCACCCTACCTGTGCCCTCCCTATGAGCTGCATGTTCATGATCTAGCTTCATGACGTTCAGAAGCTGCCTGACCTGATCATAAATATCAAAGCTTTCTTAGTCCTGGTAACCAGCAGCATGGCCTGAGCAATGGAGCCTACAGAAATCCATGAATCTCTGTTAATAACATCTTCATTTAAACAGTCTAATTGTGCAATTCTTTGGATACAGGAAAAAAGTATTAAGATTTACAATATATTTATTTTTAAATCTTTATTTTTAAAAAGGTTCACTGTTCATGTATGTTTTATAATGTATAAAGGATGTTACTTCTGTCATGAATAGATAATTTATAGATGAAGAGAACCACACGTATTTGATGTTTCATATATTATCATATATAAGGTTGTGGTCAAAACATTTGAAGACCACTGACTGAATCGTTTTTGCTTGGCACTCTAGATCCTGACATGTCTACATGTACACTTTGCTTTCCAGGCTAAATGTCTTATTAATTCAGAGTCATCAGTATTGAGCAATGACCATATATTACATGCAGCAATGTGCAACATCACATTAGCTGTCTGGATAATCCAGCCCACGTGACAACTCCTTTGGAATCTCCATTTTCTTATCGCTGAGTTATAAAAATCAAATAATTTATGTGAAAGCACTTTCTAAGCTGTAAAACACTATAAAAGTGTTAAGTTTTAAACAGTGCTGAAATTAAAGTGCTTGGAATCACAGTGGAGGAAACTGACTTTTATTGAGTGCTACTACTTACATTTCAAATCTTATCTCATTGAGTCACCACAAAATGTTCAGTAGATGATGTCACTAGAGCAGGAAGAGGACACATTTAACAGGCATATGTTTATGTACAACGAGCTTCTCTTTGATCCTCAGGACACATCTCTGAAATATTTGTTAGTTTGAACCATGTGAAATTGTTTTTTTCATAGGTCAAATCTCAGCAATTTCATATGGTTCAAACTACTATTAGTAGTAAAATGATCATTTTACGTATGAGGAAATGGAAGCCAAGCAAAGTGAAATGATTCACCCAAGGTCTAAGAACTAGTAAGTGGAGATCCTAGACCTAAGCCCATGTCTTCTGTCTCCACAGCCCCCTGCTCCATAGTGACCCGAACAGTCACTATGGAGGCACAGTGCACTGCACTTCAAAGGGAGGGTTGTGTTACAGGGCCTCCAAAATACACCCTGTGCAGCCAACCCACTGCCCTGTCTCCAAAATGTACGTCAAGCAAGGCAAATGAAATACCAAGTCATACTAGGTGGAAGGCTATGCACACTCAGTTGAATTTTACTTTGCATTGCTTGTGGCCCTCCAGATTTTAACTATCAGTTCCAGCTAGTCCTGAAGAACAGCGTCTCTTCAGCCCCATACAATAGTGCAGACTACAGAGAAATCCTCATCTTTGTCAGAGATGAATTATGGAAATCCAGCTCTGTCCTGGGAGACTGCCTTGGCTATCTTGAGAGTGCGAGTCCCGTGTATGCTTATTCAACCTCTACGGGGTTGCAGTTATCTGCCAAGAAGGCCTTTCTACTCCCTGGAACTACATCTGAATTTTCCCTCAGAAACAAAGCAAATAAAATGAGAGAAGAAAGACTGCATCTCAAACATCTTCCTTCTCCCCTGCATTTTTCTGATGAAGACCTGTTTGAACTCCTTTTAAAGAAAAGGATTTCTAGGACCAAAATTCTAAATGCTGTTTCATCTGAGTGGAAATCTGACAGTTTAAAGCTTGGTTAATGGCTTAAAAGTCATGCAGTGGCTTTTCTTTAAAAATAACTCATAATTCCCTCTAATCATCAAAGCAAAGAATTAAATGAACATGTGATAGGATGCCTACGGTTGTATTTTATTTTAATTTCATATACCAAAGGAAACAGGAAGACATGGAAGACCATCTGGATTTTAGGAATCCAATAAATATTAACATTTATCAAGTTCCGTATTTATGGCAGCTGTATTAATTAGCTTGAAAGGTCATTTCTGGTACCCATATGATTCTGTAAGTACAAAATGATGATGGATCTATTACACTATACCAAGATACACAGCTTGTTTTTACCATGTCCCAATGACACACAAATCTTTATTTCCTTACTAGAACTTTCTGCATTCATATCAAGGAGGTATGTTTGAAAATATTCATATAATATTTACCTATTATTGTTCAAAAATCAGTGTGTGCATAAATATACTCAATTTTCAGTAAGGTTTAAAATGTCTATTCATATGTTTTGACAATACTTGCAACCTTAAACAGGTTGTCAATTTGATGTGATGTTGACTTAGGGTGTTTTTTCCTCTTCCATTTAGCTTCCTTTTTGATTTTTGGTCTCATTACTGAGCTTCTGGCACAGTGAGAAAGCAATTTTCTCAAGAGTCAAAATTAGTACTGCATCATGAATTATTCAGCCCAACACATTGCTTCTTGTGGCACCCTGTGCTCTTCCAGGCCCAAAGTTTGAGTTTTCCCTTGCACACATTCCAATCTCCAATCACTGACCTCCACCTCTACCTCCTCCCAATATGGCAGTCCAGCAGGCTGGCACCCTGGCACCTGATTGAATTTGCTTTATATTTAAATTTCAAGTCACATAGCCACCTTCTAGCTGGAGAGATTCACAGTGCAATCACATGAGGCAGGCTGTTTCCATATAAACAACTTCAAATAATATCTGCGAGATGGGAGCCAGCCTTTAATGACTTCACCTTAAAATAGACTCATTGAGAAGAATCTCGCCAAGCCTCAAAAGTCTAAATAAATGTAATATTAACTCTCTATCTTAAAAGTATTTATATTTGGCAATTCTAATGTTTTCTTTTAAATTTCTCTGTGAAAAGCCTCTCGTCTCAATATGTTGTAACGTTATTTTAACTTTCCCCCGCTACTTCTCTTTCATTTATTTTCACAGGAAAATATTCTTTATATATGCATAATATATATCCTAATCCCACTCCTGCTTGAAAAAGCATGAATTTTAATTGCAATGACTGCATAGTTACTAATTTAGCTTTGAAAAACATGTCTTCTGGTTTGGTTTTTTTTTTTTTTTTTTTTTTGCATCAATGGCATTACTTAGGAAATTGTCATAAAGCCACATGCATCAAATGACCCAAGATTGACTCTGCTTGGGGGAGAGGGTTGGAGCTGCAGCTTATCCAGATTTGTGAGATAATGTGAAACTGAAAGGATTTTGGAGAAAATTAAAGCAACAGAAAATAAGTGTAAAATCGATTAAATAGTATCTTAGAATTTTTTCCAAATAAGCAAAAACAATGAATTCATAAGCTTCTTACTGAACTGTCCTAAAAATTTACATCTGAGATAATATTTAAATTAAGAAAGCACCCAAGAAATGCAAAGTACTTCTCCATCATTGTATTGCTCTAACTAATAGCCAGACCTTATCTTGTGCTGTCACAGGTATCCAAAATGTAGTGGTCCTATTTTTGGGCAAAAAAAAAACACCAAAACGCAACAAAAAAAAAAACCTTTCTGATTGCCCAGTTACAGGGAGCAGGGACGATTATTACATAAACATAATCTTTAAAGTATATAATTCTACTTATACTGGTAATCATCGACAGATGTTGTTAACTCTACAGTTGCCTACCCAAACCAGTTTAATTGGGAAAAGACATGCCTCTTAAAATTAGAAAACATGTCGCGTTCCTTTTGAGAGAGATGGTTTAATATGTATGTAAACTTCAGAATATAAAACACTGAAAATATGCTCAAAGGAATTTTGATTTTGGTAAATATGTTGGCCAGTAGCATGCTACATGCAGCATTTTACTGCTGTTGCTGAAATGATTAATTTTAGCTCTATGCCAAGATTCAGGATTTATATCCTGAAAATTTCCAATGCTGCAATGTTCAACTTGTATTTTAACAGATTCCTTGAAGATGTTAACTTTGTGATTCTTGATTTATGCTTCCAAGTACGATTTTACGATTTGAGTAATCAATGTTTCTCTTCCCACCCATTTTTTTCCCCCTTATTTTCTTTGGATCTCTCCTCTCAATGTCATGTAGTTGTAAGAAGAGAGATTCTGGTGCAATCCCCTGGGGTTAGCTGATGAGCACGGACCATATGTTCCTGACTTTCTTCAGAGATTACTGTGTGCATTACATTGACAAACCAACTCCCCAGAACAATTCTGGATAACTTTATATTACACAAACAGCTTGCTAATGAGCCGTAGTGGCAGTTGCCATATTTTAGTAATATTTATTAAATTGTTATGAGGCATGAAACTGTATTGCTTTATTTCTGTGATAAATTAGTTAAAAGCTAGAAGATTTTATTTTTGAAAATAATCATTTGTAATTGACACTCCTGTAGTTTTTATTTTTTTCCCCCCTCATATGTGTTTTAAATATTTTTCCTCCTATTGATGATATTTACTCTGGGAAAAACAAAGAACAAAGATCTCCAAACATGTTTTTGTGCACGCTCTTTTACAAGATGCTCTTTGGATGCTTCCTGCTTGTTCGTCTACAGCATGAAGAGCAAGGTGGTGAAGCATATGGTTGGGGCGTGGCACAGTCCCCATGTATCCCAGCCTCTGCTGAGAGATTTAAATGAGAGAATGAAAGTAAAGGTGCTCATAGTAAATACGCAATGCAAGGCTCTACTTTCATTAATATAATCTTGCTGATCATTCTGGTGGCTTATCAAGGTATGTAATATAAAATGTTTAATTACAATAAAAATGAAATCCAGGTGTAGCTCTGAGATATCTTTCCCAATTGCATTTAAAAGGCATCCAATTTTGTTTAATCACTGCTTAATCTACAACTGAGACCATACAGGCTTAGCGTATTAGTTAGACATGTTGCCCCTCTTCAGACAAACCTGTTTAAGTTTCTCCTACACAATTTTTATCAATGGCGCTTAAGTAATTTAAATAACTTCCTTATACCTCCATTTCCTCATCTTTTAAATTGTGACAATAATTGTTACTATCTGATAATTTGGGTCAAAGGAGTGTATGTATATATATAGATAGATAGATACATACATACATACATACATATATATGCATATATATACACAAAAGAATATATATAGTGCATATAAAGCGTTTTGCAAATAATAAATGGTCAGATACTGTAAGCAGCTTTAAGCTCTATGTCAATTCATACTACTCTCAAAAGTGACAGCTTCCTTACACAGCTTTACTGTTTTTACCAAATGCAACAGCACTTGGTGTTTATTAAGAATTTATTATGTACTAGGTACTATTCTAAGCACTTGACATGTGTGCACGCATTTGAACTTCACAAAAACTCTATGGATAGGTATGCTATTTGTCCCGTATTATGCATTAGGAGCTAAGGTACAGAAAGGTGAAGTAACTTGCCCAAACTAGTCCACGAGTACATGGCCCATGCACTTTACTGCTAAACTCTAAATACAAATAAATACACATTTTCCCTTGAAGATCTTGGGATTTCTTTCCCAATCAATAAAAATAGAAGATATTAAAAAATAATTGCTGAAAGTAGTAATTTACTCTCTCAGCTACTCTTTCATTCAGCTGCGACAATTACATTGATTGCCTAACACTACTGCACTATAATCAAGAGAGAACCAGAGACATCCAGATCAGAACAAACCTGAAAGTTCACTTATCCCAGCAGCTCATCTGGAAAGCCTATTACGTCTCCAGCATGTTTAAAGCAGAAATGTGGAACTAGGGACTCAGTGTCCAAGAACAGAAACCGCGAGGCACAGAACCCATCCAGCAAGGACTGGAGCCTCTCCCTGAGTCAATATCCTTATTCATAACATGGAAGTAATAATATTGACCCCATAAATTTGGTGTGAGGCTTAAATCAGACTAAGTATGAGAACATACTTTGCAAACGTGCTATGTAATTAGTTTTCAAAATGTGCTATTTCTTCTGTTTGGGGGATAAAGATGAGAAGGAATTCCCAGATGAAGAAGAAATGTATACGACACACAAAATAGTAAAAAAACATATTTTAATATGTAACCTGGTGTAAAGGTCACTGAAATGGATACAAAATATAGGCATGTGTTCACAGAGTCCCGACATGAGAAAGCAAGCAATTATTTCAGCCACCCAAAGGGAAAGCCAAATGGAAAGCAGTAAATAATCCTCAAACACGGTTTAGTCTGTACATAAAAATAATCCCAGCACGGGGGGAGATTAGAAGAGACAGGGGAAATCTCTCTTAAGAGATAAGACTACTATTCCTGCAACATGCTCACTTCCAGATATGCTTCTGCCTGTGGATCAGCACGGCCTGCTTGTCATTTTCCAGCTGTCGTCATACCTCCTGGCTGCCACTGCTCAGTTCTGCAACTTATTAGTTATTCCAGCAGAGGGTTGGCAAGGAAAAATGAAAAGAATTGCCTTTTAAATCAATGAGAATGTTTTTTTTGTTTTGTTTTGTTTTGTTTTTAGCAAATTGTCAGGCTCTGGTGGGGAAAAGGCTGAAGGTATTGTCTAAAGGAGGTCAAAGAGATTTCAATTATATGTTCTAAATCCTTTCTTAGTTCCTGAAATAAAGGAGTGAGCGATAGCGGAGACTGAATATTTGAAGATGCAAATTAAACAGAAGAAATTAAGGTGCTATTTGTAGAGGTGAGAAGAGCGAATAGCAACATATTCCTCAGCAAAGAGAGGAAGAGATCGCTTTCTCAGATCTACAAAAGAGTCAAAGAAGCAAAGATGTCTTAGGTAGAAGGAAGAAAAGCAGAGCATCCTTGAATTGGTGTGTGTGGTGAATGGAGGCTTAAGGGGCTTGGAGAAAATTTTGGACAAAACATTGCAATTGGAATACAGAGTCAACAAGAAATAAATTAAAACCCCAGTGAGATATCACATAACCCCATTTAGAATGGCATTTTTCAACAAGTCCGTAAACGAATAGATGCTGGTATGGATGTAGAGAGAAAGGAATGCTTATACAGTGTGGTGGGGCTGCAAATTAGTACAATCTCTATGGAAAACAGTATGGGGATTCCTCAAAGAACTAACAGTACATCTGCCATTCGATCCAGCAATCCCTCTATTGGGTATTCACCAAAAGGAAGAAAGACTTTTCATCAAAAAAGACACCTGCACTCGATGTTAGTTTACTGCAGCTTAATTCACAACTGCAAAGATATGGAATCAACCCAATAAGCGCTCATGTGCACAAAGAGAAGTAAAACTCAGTGGAAATCAACCATGGGGGAGGAGGGAGAAGGGAAGGGGGAAAAAATCTATCTAATGAGTACAATGAACACTATTTAAGTGGTGGGTACACCTTTAGCCAGGACTCGAGCATTACAAAAGTGATCCATGTAACCTAAAACATTTGTACCCCCTTAATATTTTGAAATTAAAATAAGACCTAGTACTAATGAAAGAATGCAAAACATCTCATTAAAACTTTTATATTGATTACATGTGGAAATGATAATATTCTGGATATACTGGATAAATAAAAGATATTAAAATTAAAAAAAAAGAAACAGATCATAGTTGAATAACAATTGGGACCCCACTGTGATTAAAGAGCACTAATGAGGTGTGATCTAAATGTAGAAAGAGCACAGAAATTAATTATTTCTTGAGCTGAAAGAATAGATACAGAGTTCAAGAAAGTAGGATCTTGCAGGAATAGTGAGTAGACTATTCCAGGAGTTGAAGTTAGGAAGTGAGGATGAAGATGATGACGTGCATGCCCTCTTTGCACTGAAACTCCCTCCTCTTCATAGTGGCTGTGCAGCCCTCAATGACTCCTGGTCTCTCAGTACAATATTGGTGAAGACCATGGGTATGGATGTCCAAAGATGTTTTCCACATGCCTCTCACACCTTTCTGAATTGGGCACTTTTGACCATCCCTTCCTTCTTGAATTCCCTTCCTGAACTGTCTTTGATGATATTGTGCTAATTCACATACCTCTTACTGTGGCTTCTTGGTCTACTTTATGACTTCTCTTCTTGTTTCCATATTTGTGGACATAAACTTAGAGTCTCTCTTTGGCTATCTTTTCTCTGTGGTACATCTCTCCAACAGTTCTCATTTACCTGTGCAGCTTCACCTAGCACAGCAGACTTGGCTTCTGTTAGAATGAAAAAGACAGATAGGACCCAGAAGAACCACAGAACTAAAATCTTCAGGGCTACTCCTAACTTAATGTTGAAACAGAGGTAGAGAGGAAACCAAGTTGGCATTGAAGTCTAAGTGAAGGTGAGTTGGAAAATGGTAATGTTATCTGTAGGTAGAAGGAAAACTGAAAAGTAGGGGCATATGGTCAGAAGTGATGATGGGGTTGAGTGGGTACAATGTTCAAGTACCCTCTAAGGTTCTCATCTGTCTTTTAATATCATCTTTCCTTCTGAGCTGATGTCCACATTTCCATTCCCACTTGTGACACAGATAATACTAAACACTCACAAATTCCATTATTTCTCCACCTTTCTGGGTCCTTGAAAAATTCCACTTCATTTATGTTGGGGCCATGTGACTGGGTCCTGACACGTGGGTAGCAATGTCTACCATGTACACAACTGACCACAAAACTCTATGTAATTGTCCACACTGTCTTCACATCGGCAGCAACCTTAAAGAGCATATGATTAAGATGGCAGCATCTCAAGATGGAAGGATCTTAAACTGCCACACCACTGCTCTGAGAATATACGTCAAAGTCCTAACAGATAACCTAAGGCACTAGCAAGTTGAGAAATTGAGAAGAGATGCAAAGGGACAAATTATACAAGTTAGGAAAGTTTTACATATAGCAATGAAGAATGATGTGGTATCCCAGAGACAATAATAGCAGGGATACAGTCTCACTCCCAGGCCTAAGGAGGAAAATGAAGAAGGTGGATTACAGAAACCAGAGAGAGACTTGTATGGAGAATGCACTTGACTGGAGAATTTGCCTTATATAGAAGTTTGATGCCAGCAGAGACAACACTGCAGAAATGAACACTCCAACCTAATCCCCTCTTTTGCACTTCGGTACTCTCCTGTGGTTGTCCTCCATTGGATAAACCCAACCGAAGGTTAGATGGCAAAGGAGCCCACTGATCAAGGCTAATCAGGACAGCCTTCCACGCATATCCCAAGGAGGAGAATGGGAGAGAGTAAATAGTGTGTCAAAGAGAAGATATCCAACACAGAGGAAAGCTGCCATGGAAGACTACTAGCCCTTCATCAGGCTGTGATAAGTACAAGAAAGAAACCTGTTATAGTAAGACAATGTTATCTTGGACTCTTTACTACAAACTGACAATAGTTGCCTTGGCTGTATATCTTTATATCTTGTCAACATCTCACATTCTATAAGGCTCCTAGGCTCTTGTTAATATTTGAGTTATACAGTGAGGTAGATTTCAAAGTATTAATATAAGATAGCACTGTCCTTGGAATTTAATTGTCCAGTCAACTTTAATGAATTATAGCAGAGGTATGCAATAATACCTTAACAACTTAGAAAATAGTCCACTCCAAAGAGAGTTTACTGTACCCAGATTGATACATTTTTATTTGCATATATTAAATCAAGGAGTTAGTTAAATAAGGAGGCCAAAAAAAAAGTCATAGCTGAAAGCCAAGTTGTCATCCTAACCTGACTTAGTGCAATAGATTGCATTAGAATGTTAAATATTAGAATGTTAAATTAGAATGTTAAATATTCTGATTTTAAATACAGAATTTCTGTTGGCAGATGGTTGGACCTGGCTACTGTTAAATATTTGACCCAAATTGTTCTGATTCCTTGTTCATCAAAGAACATTCTGCTTTTGATTCTTATGATTTGATTTCCCATGGTGGTGTGCCTAAAGGGAAAAAGAGGCTAAACATATCCATATTAGCACATTCATAACTTTATTCTGTTATAATTTACTAATTTTGCATTCTGACTTTACATATGTCTTATGATATTTGTTAATGTGAGGTCACCCCTGAAAGATGGATAAGTTCTTGATTTGCAAACCAAACCATGTTTCTAAGCCTGATCTTTATGCTGAATTCACCAGGAAAAGCAATGCTACTGTGAGAAGCCTCTTAAAAGACAAGAAACTGAGCTTCTACAGTGACTGTATACTGCCATCACTGAGTGGAAAGAGTGGAAGCTACTTTTATCTTTAAATATTCATTGTATACAAACCCAAACTAAGTTAAATTTCTCAAGCTCAAGTATTGAGAGGCACATTTGAGGCTTTCTTCTCTCTTATCCTCTACTTCTAATCTGCTGCCCATTTCTGCAGAATTGGAACACTCACTTGAAATGAGTATTCATTAGAGTCCAACTCCAGCTCTTCTTTTCTATCACTACTGATTTAATCTGAAGTCTTTGCTTGAACTTTTGCAACAGTCCCCTGACTGGTCGCTCTGTCTTCATTCTTCTCTTTATAATACATCCTCCACATAACTCACAGATGGTCTTTCTAAAGCACAGCTGCAATGATTATTTTCTCTGCTCAAAATAATCAAATTATTCCCAGTTAATCCACCTTCTACATCCTGACATTCATGTCATCCCCAATGTGCCTCCAGCTAATCTAACACATCACCCTGTGTGTATATCGCACATCAATCAAAGTGAACAGTTTCTTGTCCACAAACGTGCTTTGCCCAAAGTAACTTTTAGGAATGGGATTTTGTATTGCCTGATAGCATTCAGTGATTTTTCTGACACATGTTTTCCTTCTACTCAGATCTATGCATGCCCATTCCTTTTATAAGACCATGCCCTTTTCATCTATTGGTTGGGCTTTGGTGAGAAAACAAGGGTCCACATGTCCTTGGGTAGAGACCCTGACATTTAAGCCATTGATCCTGATTCAACCAGTGAGATATGTGGATTCAAATCAGGGCATCCTGACCATAGGAACAGTTTAGATCTATCCAGAAATATGTAGGAAATATGATCACCAAATAACATTAATGTTGTGACTTATAAAATATAAAATAATGTGAGTTTAAGCAGTACCAGCTATTCATTACTGGAGGAGGGAAGAAGATGTACACAGAATTTTTCTCTCAAAAGTGATCTCCTCTCAAAGAGGTCAATGTATCTTGTGCGAACTTTGGCCTTTTAATGTTTTTTGCTTTCAGTTTCCCAAATACTTCAGGGGAAAACCAATGAAGAACTACATATCCGTTCATTTGCCCCTCAATCCAAGATGACAGTCTGGAATAACCAGATACTAAAATTCCATTTGTCACGACTCTCATGTATCAAAATGCCACCTCTTTGTCAAAACTTTGACACCTCAGCCAATACCTCCAAATCCCTGTCTTATGTGAGTCAGGTGGCTTAGTGGATATAGCACTGGCTTTGGAATGAGACAGTATTGAATTTGAGCCTTGTCTGTGTGAACTTGGGCAAACTGTACAACCCATCTAAACTTTTGTACTTTCCATTAAAATGAAAACAATTATACATACCTGGTAGGTACATAGTAGGTCTTCAGAAACATTTGTTTCTTTGCTTTGTTTTCCTTTTATTACTGTTATATTGATGAGTATATGTCAATTATCTTCCTCTCTAAACTTTATGTCCCTATGGAGCACGACCTATATCTCCCTGCTGTAATCCTTAGCAGAACAGAATATAACGTCATATATAACAGACATTGAATGAATGAATAAATGCAATAATGTCAACTTTATATGAGGTGAAATACCTTTTGCACTCCTTTAAGGAAAGATAGCAAAATCTATAGAAAAATCTACCCAAAGGTGTTCTATGATTTTCCTTTCATAATAGTTACCTTTTAAAGAAAATCCTGACTCACTGCTTTTATCATGTTCCTTCTCTACATATATTACTACTCTTTCTTCAAAGGCATCCCCTTTACCAGTTTCTTACTGAAAAAGACAATTTTTTTCAGTCCTAATTGAAGGTCTTCCTGCTTAATAACCACTACTCAAAGGCCTCTCATCAAAATGGTCATTATTCTTTAAGAAGTTAGTTGGTCTCTTTTTGTAGACTTCACTAAGATTCTTCCTTTTAAGTCAAGATCTGGAAGACCTAGAGAGTTAATTAAAACACAATGAGGGAGAATGGACAGTTCATGACAGAAACAATTTCAGATAACTTACTATGAAACCCCTCAGAAGACATCAAAACCATTCAAAAGCAGTGTAGAACGTTTGGCTAAAGTACTATCGAAATCCTATTTGTTAAACTAGCTCCCTGTAGCCATGGAGTTTAGGTCTTTCTGGATGCCACTCTAGCTCCAGTGGTTCCATCTGTAATTATGCCTAGACATTGCCAAGTTCAATCTGTTTACTCCAGACTACAGACCTTCAATTCAGTTGTCTTTTTATGTTAATTAAACTTGAACTTGGCTTAGTTGAGTATGAAGTTGATGTCACTTTTTGTCCTTCAGTGGCAATAGGACATGGATATTGCAAGCCCTTTCTCTGCTTTCTCTGAAACTCACAACTCTGAACTCTAAGCTCACCCCAAAAGGTGTTCTCAGCTTTATGTCAGAGAATAAGGAAAGAGAAAGGCCCATGGGAAACAACAGGCTCAATTCTATTCCTAAACGCCTCACTATACTAGCTGTGTGACTTCGGGCACATCACTTACTTTCTCTCTTCTTATTTCCTCAGAGGATTGTTGTGAAGATAGAGTTAGATCACACAGTTGATTTATTTGTTCAATAATGTTAGAAATCTATGCCATGCCTCTCTCCTCCTACTTCCCTATCCCTTTGTTCCTTGTGAGAAATAAGCAGAAGATTGAATAATTCGATCGCTAAGTCACCATCCCAGTCCTCTTTCTGCCTGTCTTTCTTCAATTTGTTAATTATTAAATTATTTGTAAACGAGCATAGTCAATGCTTCCATTCAACAAGTATGTGAATCTCTTTGCAGTGTTTGGTCTTGGGTAGGCACTGGTTCTTAGAAGTTAATATCAGTCTGTCAGGAAATATCCAGTCTGGTACAGAAGTCAGTAAGTATTTCTGAACTGCTGCTGCTGCTGCTGCTACCAAACACCACCACTACAGCACCAATTGCACTAATTGCAGATGAATAATATTATTATAGCATACTACTAATAATGCACATTGTCATTTATGCAATATTCTCTTTTGTTCACTATTGATTTTCTAATACCTACAATAGTGCCTAACATTAAGGAGTTGCTCAATAGAAATTTGTTGAAAGAGAGTGACTTTTTCTCTTTTTTGTTTTTTGTTGGCAAGACAGGGTCTCACTCTATTGCCCAGACTGGAGTGTAGTGGCATGATCTCAGCTCACTGCAATCTCCAACTCCTAGACTCAAGCAATCCCCCTGGCTCAGCCTTATGAGTAGCTAGGATTATAGACCTGCACCACCACACCCAGCTAATTATTTTTATGTTTTTGTAGAGATAGGTTCTCGCCATATTGTCCAGGCTGGTTTTGAACTCCTGACCTCAAGCAACCAAAAGAAAGTTAATTTTACCCTCATGACAACCCTAAGTATATTTATGTACATTTTGCTGATAAGGATACTAAATATGATCCACACAATGATGTCATAAGTGCTGTAATAGGGGTATGCCCCTTTTTTCTACTTCCTGGCAACACACACACACATGCACACACATTCAGTAACCATATGATCTTCTCAATACACGCAGAAAAAGCATTTGACAAAATTCAACACCCTTTTATGATAAGAACGCTTAACAAAATAGGCATAGATGGGACTTAACTAAAAATGATACAAGCCATATATGACAAACCCACAGCCAACATCATACTGAATGGGGAAAAATTGAAAGCATTCCCACTTAGAAATGGAACCAGACAAGGTTGCCCTCTATCACTGCTTCTATTCAACATAGTGCTGGAAGTCCCAGCCAGAGCAATCAGATAAGAGAAGGAAATTAAGGGCATCCAAATGGGGGCAGAAAAGGTTAAACTATTGCTCTTTGCTGATGATATAATCTTATGTCTAGAAAACCCCAAAGATTCTGCCATGAGATGACTGGAATTGATAAACAAATTCAGCAAAGTCTCAGGTTACAAAATCAATGTATAGAAATTGGTAGCATTCCTATATGCCAACAACAGTCAAACTGAGAACCAAATCAAAGACTCAATATCCTTCACAACAGCAAGAAAGAAAATAAAATACCTAGGAATATATTTAACTAGGGAGGTAAAAGACCTCTACAGGGAGAACTACAAAACACTGAGGAAGGAAATAGCAGAGGACATAAATAGGTGGAAAACCATACCATGTTCATGGGTCGGCAGAATTAACATTGCTAAAATGTCTGTCCTACCCAAAGTGATCTACAGATTCAATGCAATCCCTATTAAAATACAGACATCATTTTTCACAGATCTAGAAAACAAAAATTATACACTTCATATGGAACCAGAGAAGATCCTGTATAGCAAAAGCAATCTTAAGCAAAAAGAACTAGGAAGCATCAACTTACCAGACTTAAAGCTCTACTACAAGGCTGTAGTAACTAAAACAGCATGGTACTGGCACAAGAACACAGACATAGACCAATGGAACAGAACTGAGAAACGCAGATATAAAACCATCCTCATATAGCCATCTAATCATTGACAAAGCAGACAAAAACATATGCAGGGGAAAAGAATCCTTATTCAATAAATGGTGCTGGAAAAACTGGATAGCCACATGTAGAAGACTAAAACAGGATCCGCATCTTTCATCTCTCACAAAAATCAACTCACGGTGGATTGTAGACTTAAACCTAAGGCACGAAACTATAAGAATTCTAGAAGAAAATGTTTTAAAAACTCTTATAGATATTGGCCTAGGCAAGGAATTTATGAAGAAGACCCCAAGGCAATCACATAAACAACAAAATAAATAAATGAGACCTGAGCAAATTAAAAAGCTTATGCACAGCCAAGGAAACTATCGTAACAGCAAACAGACAACCTACAGAATGGGAGAAAATATTTGCATGTTACACATCCAATAAAGGGATGATAACTAGAATCTATATAGAATTCAGGAAAATCAGTGAGAAAAAAATCTAATGACCCTATCAAAAAGTGGGCAAAGGACATGAACAGAAACTTTTCGAAAGAAGATAGACTAATGGCCAACAAACATATGAAAAAATGCTCAACATTTCTAATCATCAGGGAAATGCAAATGAAAACCACAGTGAGATACCACTTATCTCTAGTGAGAACGGCCTTTATCAAAAAGTCCCAAAACAATAAATGCTGACATGGATGAGGAGAGACAGGAACACTCATACACTGCTGGTGGGACTGAAAACTAGTACAACCTCTGGGGAAAGTAATATGGATATATTTCAAAGAGATACAAGTAGAACTACCATTTGATCCAGCAATACCATTACTGGGCATCTACCCAAAAGAACAAAAGTCACTCTATAAAAAAGACACCTGCACTCGAATGTTTATAGCAGCACAATGCACAATTGCAAAGATGTGGAAACAACCCAAGTGCCCATCAATACATGAGTGTATTAATAAAATGTGGTATATGTGTACCATGGAGTTCTACTCAGCCACAAAAAACAATGGTGATCTAGCATCTCTTGTATTATCCTGGATAGAGCTGGAACCCATTGTACTAAGTGAAGTATCCCAATAATGGGAAAAACAGGCACCACATGTACTCACCATCAAATTGGTATTAACTGATCAACACTTAAGTGCACATAGAGTAATAACATTCATCGGGTGTTGGGCAGATGGTGGGGGGAGGGGATGGGTATGTACACACCTAATGGGTGCGGTGCGCACCATCTGGGTGATGGACACACTTAAAGGTCTGACTTGCGTGGGGCAAAGGCAATATATGTAACATAAACATTTGTACCCCCATAATACACTGAAATAAAAAAAAATAAAAAAAAAATACTGGGCATGGGACTTTAAACTTTTTGAAAGAAAAACTGTAATTTGGGAACTATATTAATGCAGAAAAATTTTTTTTTCCAGAAATTGTTTCACTCTGTTTCCCAGGCTGGAGTGCAGGGGCATCATCATAGCTAACTGCACCCTCAAACTCCTGGGTTCAAGCTATCCTCCTGCCTCAGTCTCCCAGTAGATGGGACTACAGGCATGTGCCACCACCATGCTCAGGTAATTTTTTTATTTTTTATTTTTTGTAGAGACAGAGTCTCACTATGTTTCTCATGCTGGTCTCAAACCCCTGGCCTAAAAAGATCCTCCCATCTCAGCCTCTCAAAGTGCTGGAATTACAGGCATGAGCCACTGTGCCCAGCTCAGAAAAACTTTTAATGTTGTAGGCAGCAGGTGAAGATTGCTTCCTTAACCCCCATCGACATCCACTTTTATACGCAGTGGTCCTAATATTGAATGACAGGTGTTACCCTGCTAAGTAACAAATCACTATGTTTGTTGGCTCACCATAAACAAGTTAATGCAAGTGCAAATAAATGAGAAAATCAAGGTTTTACATAAACTGCCTAAAACTACTTCTATTTAAGAAAATGACTTTAAGGGCCTCAAATACACATTTGCATAAACAAATTGGTGTTTTATCAGATAGATAAATTTATGTATTCACTTAAATTTTCACATGAAAGGGTTTTCCAACCTACCCAGTATTTAGACCATGAATTATATTCAGTGCATCAGCTCCCAGAACATGTTTGATCATGACGAACTAAGCTAAGCTGCAACCAACATATCAGAATGAGGGTTCAGAGAGAGAAGGTTCCAGGAAGCCCTACAAATTTCCTTCATACTTTCGGTTTAGTTTTGAGAAGCTTGGCATTATATACCATACTAGACCATAAGGAAAAATTGAATTAACCAATGAGTTAGTTAAAAATTATTAATAGAATATACTGTTAGTTGTCCTTCCTTATTTTCAGTACATTACTGTTAGAACCATAGTTTTATACCCAACTGATGTTCTGTGAATTCGAGCTTGAAGAGGGGGTAAATGAATGAGTGAATGAATGAATGAACCAATACTTTTTTCTAAATCTCAGATAGAAATATGACCTTTCCCACAATTAATACAGGTTGATAAGGTCTGATTGTGTAAGAAGTTGGGATTTTTAAATCTCCTTTCCTTATTTTAACAAACCGTATACTGGAAATACATCCCACTCAAACAGCCAGCACCATGCAGCATGCACCATGTTGTTACCTATCAATCAAGAATTTCTCTACTTTCCTACAAATAAGACAGCCAAGAATTACAACTGTTATTCTCTTTTTCTAAGCCATCTTTTATTTTGTTTCACTCTACCAAGCACTGTTGCAAAGATAAAAATCTGCCCTTTGTTTGATCTGCCACCCAAGAAAGTAGTGTTTATTTTTTTTTTCTTCCATATTGCATTGGATCATGAAAGTAGCCAGATAAGCTGTGTGTTTTTTCAAGTGATGTTTTCAGCACTTCCTTTCTCGTATTTTCAACGAATATGAAGTGATGGCTAAAGGATCAGAAACAGGGACTTTTAACGGAACAACCATGTAAGTTTTTGTTTTCATAAGGTAACATAAGCTATTATGTACAAAAGTTCCATGATTTCCAACTCTGGATGCTTTACACGTTTGCAATTAAATGTTCTCTCTTTTAATCAGACTATGTCACTGTAATATTTTGAATAATAAGGTAAGATGTCAAGAGTAATTTAAATAAAACAGCTATATCAATGAATGGTTTAGTATTGCTTATGTTTGCTTTATGATAATTACATATTTGGTGAATAAAGAATAAGACATGAATTTTTCTAAAAGGGAAATCATAAAGAGTTTAAAGACCTTAAGACCTTTTTGTGCTTCTCAAGTTTATTAGGAATTGCTTAAGTTCTGGAATGGGCTTACTTCTCCTAGTATCACCTTAGATTACTATCACGTGGTCTTTTATGTACCCTTTTATCACCCAGTGTCATTTACCTAGGATAATATATCTTCCTTCTGGATGTAGGCATAACATTACCTTTAGGCGGAACAAAAATGGGTTAATATCCAGAGCATGGATTTAAGGTAAAATAATCAATCAGAATATAAGTAAATTCATGACAGATCACTTAGCATAATAAAAGCAGCAAATACATTGTACTATGTTCTGTTTGCTTTTCTAATAACTTTACACATATTACCAAATTTTACAGTTTTCTTTCTTTGGAGAACAATTTTTCGGTTTGTGTGGGAGAGTTGTGTGCCTAACACCTAGTCCACGCAGAAAGCACCCCGGAGCCTTCACATCATAGAAATGGAAACTCAGAGAACTAAGTTTACCCTGTAGACACCTCAAGTTCCTTGATAATTAATACCTCTTTGAACAAAGAAGACTCATTGTCCAAAAGGGCCATTTTCCTTAATATTAATACAATAGAAATAATACATTCATTCATTCACTAAGCAGTTTCTTTGTGATGGCACTAGGTCAGGCATTTGGTCCTAAAGGCAGAACAATCAATAAAGTTTCTGCCTCCCACAATTTTCCAGGAGGGCCAGTTGGGTGCTCTCATCTTGGTTGCTGTCAGAGACAATGACCCTGACTCCCAGACTCATGATCCCATTTCAAGATGGACAGGATTTTCTTAAATGCTTAAGACGTACACTGCCTTTTTGGACTTCCATGAAACTTTGACCTCTACTTCTACTCACTGGACATCTCAGAGAATTTTGTCTGGAACCCTGAGCAACAGTACTGGATTTGGGGTGCTATGACCTTCCCATGAATCAATCTAAACATGGAAGCGTGATTCTCAAGGGCCTTTCTTCTTAAGCATTGACTTAAAATCTGAGCAACTCTGTCCAGAGAGAGCACATCTTCTGGACACAGTGGATGGAGAAAGGGTCCCTGATTATATGGACAATTCTGCACCTACCATTCACCACCTTCCTTATCACCCACTCACTGTAGCTCACGTAGGGAAGAGTAACATTTGATCTTGTGTGGTCAGAAAGAGCTTGAATCCTGTAGATATGGCCTTATTGACCAAAAATGAAGCCTAGGTACAGTGACATCTATTATTAATAACAATTCTTTGCACTTAAGAGTGCTTGTATGGTATATAAAATACATTTATTATTACCTTTTAGCATAAAAGAATAGACCTTTTAATCCATATTTTAGTGATGAGAAAACTGTGTCTTCAGAAAGATTGACTATATCGTTTAAAGTCACAGGGCATGATACTAAAACCTAAACTCATCTCTTCTTCCATCTCTCAGGCCAGTAAACTTTCTAATACTCTATAAGGATGTTAGAACATAGAGATTTTAGGGGGAAATCTGTATATGTTTACAAAACCATTTAAAGCACATTATCTTATTTACATCTGCCCTATAATGTATGAAGGTGTTACTATCCCAAATGTCAAGCCAGGGAAATTGGATTTCTAAGGGGTTTTGTTTTAAAACTGCTGCATATTCAGTCTCCCCTTACTGAAAGGACATTGTTATAAGGTACACCATTTTGTTTGTGACTCCTGGCCTGTTCTATTGTACTTTCCTATCATAGACCACACTCTCATTAACAAAGTTCCTCCAGGGGCGGTGGCGATGGTGCTGACAGTACTTGAGACCCACCCAAAACCACCTACACTGGAAGCCGAGTGGGATTTCTGACCCATAAACTGAGGGGTTTGCTTGTGATTTTTATTTGTATGTTTGTTTCATGATAAGTTTCAAAATGGTCTTTGACCAAAGTAACACACAGCTAGACTGTACCGTGCACATACGTGGAGACATGAA
>RJWJ010027161.1:0-22432 GCA_004363605.1 Indri indri
GCCATCACATTAGGGCTTAGGTTTCAACATATGAATTTCGGGGGGGAACACAAATATTCGATCCATAGCAATGGGTGTAGTTGATTGTATATAAATTATACTTCAGTAAAATTTATTCAAGAAGTAATTATAAATTTTCATTTATGCACAGCATTTAAAATAAAAGACCAAAATGCAGTTTGCTTTCTCAGCCAACGTGACCTGGTTCATATGATGACAGGAGAGTGGTCCTTCTACAGAGCCCTTTGAATGCATCTCAGAGCTGGCATTAGGGTTACCCCTAGTCCATCCCTAACCTCTGGAAAGATGTAAACAGAGGGGGCTGGTTCATAATAACACGCAGCTGGGAGCAGCGTGTTCCCAGAGTTCTTCTCCCAGGAAAGCCTGCACCGTCAGAATCACATGGAGCCCATAGCTGGCGGGATTAGTGATGAATCATTCTGCTTTTATAGGAACGAAAGGGCTGTGATTCACACTCATCAATGTTGATGGGAATATTAAGGGCTCCCTTCCCCGGGGGAAAAATAGAATACTCTTTCTTTAAATATTTCATTTCTTTTTAAAATAATGTCACTTTGGCTCCTCCCCACTATTCATTTAGGAGAAATAGCTGTCACGCTTTGTATTTGGTTAAATCAAATCTTTTCTCAGAACAAGACAGTGTAGGGTGGAGGAAAATCACCTAACTCCTGTCAGTGTTTCTAAACGTGGAGAGAAAACCCGCTTCTCCGTTTGTCGTGTGGCACATTGCTCCTGCTAACATTGTGTCATGGGCTGAGAGGTGATTGGTTTCCCAACACTCAACAAGGGATTGGGCAGGGGGCCATGGGCCTGAATTGCAATTCAGCGTTTTAAAACAGACATCATAGTCACCAGAGGCTGGGAAGGGGGTGGGGAGGAAGAGAAGTTGATTAATAGGAACAAACATACAGTTAGATAGAAGGAATAAGTTCTGGTGTTTGGAAGCACAGTAGAATAACTACAGTTAGCAACAAACAGTATAGTGTATGTTTCAAAATACCTAGAAGAGGAGATTTGAAATGTTCCCAACACAAAGAAATGATAAATGCCCGAGATGATGAATATGCTAATTACCCTGACTCGATCATGACACATTGTATGTATACATCAGAATCTCACATGTACCCCCATAAATAAATACAAATATTATGTATAAATAAAAAATGAAAAAAAAATAGACATCATAAAGTTGGCAGATATCAGAATGGGACCCAAGAGAGATTTTTAAAGAGTTCTTTTTATGCTAATCAGATTTCCATCCACCCTAAGTGGAGGCTTCCTTGAAGGCTTGAGGGAAGAAAGTGAATCAGACTAGATATTCCCAGTCTAGAAACCCTGGACTGGCAAGTGATCCAAATGCTCTACCAGCAACTCCAGGAGTAGGGGAGTTGAGAAGAGGATGTGAGGGGCAGAGGCAGAAGTGAGTTTGTGTTGGCCAACGTTGGTCTTCCTGGCCTGAGGAGCTGCTACCAGGGATACCTTGAGGCCCTCCAAGGTCATCCTCTACCCTGTCATCCTGAAGTCCCTTGTGATTTTGGAAAGCTTGCATCTATGAAGTCAGTGAAGTCCTTGAACCACTTCAGAGTGGTTGGGTTTACACTAACAACCAAACCCATCGCTCCCTCCCTGCAGAGCTTAAGACAGAGGCCCAGGTGATTGGAGAAAGAAGAGAAAGAAACACAATAAAGAAAAAAGTTAGCTCAAAAGTTTCCACTTTCCTGGATTTAATGGCAGCCCTAAATTCTCATGTGGATTAAAAATTAATTAATCAATTAATTCATTCGTTCATTTTGAAGCAGGTTCTGTGTTAGACACTGAGAAAGCCGAGACTTGATCTTTACTCTCAAAGAGCTCCCAGACCAGTAGGGGAAGCAGGTACAGAAACCCAAGCTCATCGTTCTGTTTTAGAAACAATAGCAATAGCTGATGGGATGGAGATGTGTAGAGAAAACAGAGACAACATCCGTGGTTCCAAACATACTGATGATGACAATGATAATATTAACAGTTTACATTTATTAAATGCTTACTGTGCACGAGGCATTGTGCTTCTCTTCCCCTCACCTTCCAACAACTCTGTATATGAAGCATTATCATCATCTTCATTTCAAGGAAGGGGGAATTGAAAGTGGGAGAGGGCCAGGTGCCCAAGGTCACTTTGGCAGCAGAGCCCACTCTATCCTGGTACCCTGGGGGAAATAGGCATCTCTTCAGGAAGGATTGTCCTTCCACAACACTCCTTTGGCTGACAGCTAGCCGTCGTTTGTGAGTAGGTATGCTTGGCCCCGAAGTTCAGCTGATCGTGGTCTAGCTGTTTGGGCTGGTGTTGAGCTTTGGAGTGGCCCAAGAGAAAGAAAAGCTAACCCAGAGTTTGAGACCTGAAAAATGACAAGGAGCAGTCTTAGAGAGGTGGGAGTGGGGTGAGACATTTCTGGGCAAAGGAAGCTTTTATGAGTTGAACTGTGTGCCCCCAAAAAGATAGGTTGAAATTCTAACCACCTAACTCCTTCAGGATAGGATCTTATTTGGAAATAAGGTGGTTGCATGGTTGCAGATTAGTTTAGATGAGGTCATACTGGAGTAAGGTAAACCCTTAATCCAATTCGGCTGGTGTCCTTATGAGGACAGGAGAAAGGCACACAAGGAAAGATGTCCAAGTGGCAATGGACGCAGAGATTGGAATGATGCATCTACAAGCCAAGGAACACCAAGGATTGCCTGTTGTCTCCAGAAGACAGGAGAGAGGCATGGAACAGAGTCTCTCTCAGAAGGAACCAACCCTGCTGACACCTTGATTTTAGACCTGTTACCAGAACCGTGAGAGAATAAATTTCTGTTTAATCACCCAGTTTGTGGCACTTCGCTATGGCAGCTCTAGGAAGCTAATACAGAGCAGCTAGCATGATAAAGGGCTTGGTGTGTCTGAAGAAAGGTCGGAAGGCTGGCGTGGCTGGAGGTGCTGGGTGAGAAGGTGGGAGGGCCTCTGTGATCCCTCTGTCTGGGCCGTGGACTGCTGTGGCTAGCATGCTGGTCACTGCCCTTAGGTGGCCATGGTGGGATACTCCCAGTAGAAGAGGGGCTGATTTCAACAGAGTATATAGTTTCAGCTATAAACCCCAGACACAACTCAGGTCCCACTCCCCGAACCAGCCTCTTTGGCCAAGAGATAGAAAGCTCTGATTGACCAGCATGGGTCAGTGGCCATCTCTGTAGCAAGAGGCTGGTGCACAATGGTTGACAGTCTCATGAGGACCTCACAGAGTGGGCAAGAAGTTCCCCCAGAGGAACTAGTAGAAGGGGATGGAATGATGTGCTACCCCAGCCTAACACAAGCCCCATTTTCTTCTTTTGTCACGAAGTTGGTATTTTCTTGCCTGGAACTGGAATTGAAATGATATCCCTTCACCCTGTACCGCTGTTCTCCCCTCCACTCAGAGTCACCCTACTCGTCTGAGACTACTGGCCTAGAGAGAGAGAAATTATTTTGAGTATGTGTAGTTTTCTCCCCACAGCAGCATAGTTTATTTATTTAACTCACCTACCCATTTATTTATAAATTATTTATGTTCTATTTGCTTTTGGAGAGGATCTAAAGCATCCTATAATAGCACATATAGAATATAACCAGTAAGATGAGGGCAAAAATAAGCAAATGCCAAGTAAGCAGGGAACTGGGGAGATAATTGTTCAAAAGAGTCCAGGCTACTTGAAGTTCTGCTTCTGATAATGGCTAAAAAAGCTCTTATCAGACCAGCCCTCCCACAGATTATACCTATAAACTCTGGACTACCAACATGTGGAAGATGGGAATGGCACGGTGTGAGTTTTTGGTTGTTATGGCTTCTAGGCTGAGGGCAGGCCTCATTTTGCCCCATGCAAAGTATCTAAAATGTCAATTAAAAATAAAACTCTACAGTCTTTCTGGCCTGAAAAATCAGATGATAATATTCAGGGCAACCATAAGCCCTGGAAAGTAAGGGGGGAAATTCAGGAATGGAAACAACCAGAGAGCCCCAAATTCTGTGTATAAGTTTTTCCCAGATCTCTGACTGACCACCAAATCATGCATATATATGGCAGAGTTCAAGCAACCCAGTGAAGGGTAAGAGAATTGAACTGAGATTTGAGCTATAGCCCAAGAGACAGAGTTTGCAGTTGTAATCCAACCAAGTTAATTCCCTGCTAAAACACAATTGACACTTGTTGGAGGAATATAACAGAATCCAGAATCCCCACAACATAGCATTCAAATGTCCAGGAGACCATCCCAAATCATTTAACACACTAAGAAATAGGAAAATATACTCTATTCTCAAGAGAAAAGATAATCAATGGAGGTTGACCCAGAGATGACCCAGATGTTGGAAGGAGCAGATCAGGCTTTTAAAGCAGTTATTATAACTATGCTCAGTGACATAAAGGAAATGACTTACAAGGTAGGAAATCTCAGCAGAGAAATAGAAGCAATAAAGAGAAGCAAATGAAAATCATGTAACTGAAAAAATACAACATTAGAAATAAAATCACTGATGGGCTTAACAGCAAAATGGAGACGAAAGAGGAAAAAGTTAGTGAATTTAAAGATAGTGCAGTAGAAATTATCTTACATAAAGATGGCTACTTTTACTTGGCAAAATTTAGCCCTAAGTTTACTGTCAACCAAAGCGCCGAGGGAAACCATATGGGCTGTCAACCAAGCTGCTCACCTGAACAGCTGTCACATTATACTGCAAGAGGCTCTATAAGCTAGCCCCTGCATATCCTGAAACATGCTTTGTGCCAGTTATTAATCTATTGTTCCTCCACTCCAACACCTTTCTGTACTCCACTCTGTGATGCTGGGGTGGGTATTCTGCAAACGGCATTTCTTTTTTGCCAGCTTATTCCTTATTAGGTTTTGTCACTTGGGCCATAGAAGGAGACTAGGAGGCTGGAGGACAGAGAAGGGACTTCCTTTTTGTTTGCTTGCCATTCCTCTTAGCATTTCCCCTAGCCTTTCCCTGACAGTTGCAACTGGTTCTGGTCTCCAACTTCTTCTAACACTCTCCCTCAGAGACACCAGCACCTGCTGGGCAGTGCAGTGTCTCCTTCTTAGCAGTCTGGTAAGCCGGTTTTATGGGCCCCTCTTCTAAGCATTTAATTTCCGATAACTTCAAACTCTTCCCTTTGTTCCCCCAACCTTAGGGGTGATAGCTGCTTCCTGCTTTATTATCTCTGTGTAGCCTCAGTTTTTCTTTTGAAATTTTCAGTCCTCCAATACTTGTTTTTAAATTTCTGTTAAAACGACTCATGTGATTTCTATTTTCCTCACTGGCCCCCAACTGATATACATCCTTTCAAAAACTAATACTATGTATAGGCCTGGCTGTGGATCCAAAATTGTGGTTTTGGATCCAAGAGGCCTCCTTTCAGGGCCCTCCCAGATACTCACCACAATGATGCAATGGCCCAGGCTGCACAGCACCCTGCTGGCTCTGGCCTCTTTCCATGTCATCGCTCACACCTCTGGGGACTGCATTCTGGTGGGTAGCAATAAGTGGCCATGGATTTTGGTAAAATAAACTAGGCCCCTAGTGTGCTAGCTAGTTAAACTGTTTCCCTTCCAGATAACCTACTTCCTTGGCTTAGATAAACATGCTTCTTAGGAAAGCCTTTACGGAATGTCAGAAATAAGGGAAATGTCAGATGTAGTGGCTAACCCATGGTTTCTGTGCATGTAGACATAGCCATCTGCTCTGCGTGTAGACACATGGGTGCTTGGATGTTCCTTCTTCCTTGGACACCTTTCCATATGGGCCGGAAGGAAGGTTAAAGGAGTTCATGAGTATGGGCAAAATCAGACTAAGGTGCTCTACCATGGCACAGCATGACAAAGGGGCTGCCAGCGTTCACAGCTGCTATGTGTTAGAAATACAGCAAATCGTTTTTTCGCTTGTACAGATAAATTAGTTTAATTTTCTCAAGTAGTCAGTTGAAATAAAATTTGCTAACCTTTGCTTCGAGTAATTGAATGTAGTTTGAGTTATGGATTGTATGTAACTCTTGTATATTTGATAATTAATAACTATCCCTACTTCCCCTTTCTGTAGAAAAGGATTTCATTTTCTGTGACTCTTTCAAATTCCCCATATTATGTATCTTTTCATACTCAAAAACACTTTCCTAACCCTACAATTTAATCAACCAGTCCGATGCTTTAAGATAGTTCAAGATAATACATGCGAGTCACAAGGCATATGGCTTAGTAAATACTAACTACAATAATGCTGTGTCAGATTGTATTTTCCAAAAATGGCCATAACAATTTTTTTCTCCCTACATATTCTTTTAGAATCTTGCCACTTCTCCATCAAGAGTCTACATCCCCTCCCTTTGAAATTGGATGGGTGGGCTTTTGTAACTGCCTTGCCTGGTAGAGTATAGAGGAAGTGATACTCTGAGACTTCTGATGCCAGGTCATGAAAGGTGATGTTGCTTCTGCTTGTCATATCTTTCTCTCTCTTCTGCCTGTCATTTCTGTCTCTCTTTCTCTCTTTCCACCACTCCCTCCCTCCTTCCTTCCCTCCACTTTCTTTGAAGCTCTGAGCCTCCATGTAAGATATCTGGCTACCCAAAGTCCATCATGTTGGAGAGTCCTCATTGCAAAATGACATAGATAGAGATGCTCGAGGGGCCCTGCTATTCCAGCCATTAGCTATTTGAGGCTTCCCAGCCCAAGTGCCAGACACACGAATGAACCTCCAGATAATTCTAGCCGTAGTCATCATCTGACTATAACCGCATGAAAGAGGGGCCCCCCAGATCCATGAGGCAATGGTAAATTATTATTGTTTTAAGCAACTAAGTTCTGGGCTGATTTGTTATATAGCAGTTACTGACCAATACAGTATTTAATATTTGGCAGGTATTAATTATGAGTCACGTGCTATGCTAAGTACTTTGTAGGAATTGTCTCATTTAATCTTGACCATCCCAGAGATAAGCATTTTTATTCACCTGGAGAGAAGTGACCTATCCAAGGTTACACAACAGTCAATCTGAAATTTCCAGGCAGTCTGACTCTAGAGCCACAGCACCCAACCACTAAGCCCTATGGCATGTGGCATACGGATTCACTGCTCTTCTGCTGGGTGACAGCACCTCCCCTGACCCTCGAACACCTGTTGCCCTATCCACCAGCAGCAGAGAAGCCCAGTGAGCAAGCAGAGGAGGGACCAGCAAGGCTGCGTGGATCCAGCCAATGCTGAACCCCAGTATTGTAGTTTTATTCCTTTAGCGTGAATACTGTGTGTGGTGTTTTGAAAAAGTCCCCACTGGTGGTGGCGGTCGTGGGTGGAGACATGTTCTATCACATTAGTCATTTATACTTAGTAAGGATGGAGTTATAGGAAGCATTCCTGTTGGGAGGTTTTAATGGCAGGTGGGGATAGAGGAGGGAAAGAGGAAGGAAGGAAGGAAGGAAGGAAGGAAGGAAGGAAGGAAGGAAGGAAGGAAGGATGGATCAGTCAGTAAAGAGAAGGAATGAAACAAACAACTAGTGAAAACATGGAACAAACACCCAGGAAGGAAAGGGTTCAGAGGAGGTCAAGGTGCCAGAGGTGAACATTCACTCCTTGTCATTCAAAAATTGTGTGCAAGGTCCACAGCACGTCAGGCCCTGCTGAAGTGTTAGGGATGGCTGTTCCCTACAAATAAAGGTGCACACGATGCGTAGGTGGAGGGATCAGAGAAGGCTTCCTGGAAGAGGCTTATGGGAAGGGAGGACAGTTAACCAGGCCAATAGGAGCCTCGGCCTGGGAACAGCAAGAGCATGATATGGGGTGCGTGGGAGCCAGGCGGGTTCTGAGGCATTGGAGGACAACATGCCATTGGGGAGCTCTGAGCCACGAGCCTGGGCTGGAGGTTGCAGAGAGGCCATGGTGGTCATTACAGAGTTTGGATTGTCCTGCAGAGCCCCTGAAGGGTCCCAGGGGGCTGTAAGGATCACACCACGGCAGCTCTCCAGCCTCACTTCTGCCAAGCTCTGCCCAGCAAGATTGGTGTTTAAATTCTGCAAGTTGAAGAACTTCCCCCACCAAAACCAAAGTTCACTCAAATTCTGGTGGCAAAACCAGAGGAGAAAATGTTCCATCGGAGTGAGGAAAACTTCCCTACAGTACCTGCAGCTCTTATTCCATGAGATCAACAAGCCCGGCTGGGTGTTCTCCCTGCAGAGGTGTTATTGCTGCCACTTGCAGCATGCTTCTAGGGGCGGGGCTTAATTGACCTTAACAGCAGATAAATGCTCAGTTAAAAGAAGAGGTTATTGAAAACCATGACGCTGCAGTGAAGTGAAATTGGCAAGAGCTGCTCCGACGTCAGGCTGGGATGTGGGCGCCAGCGTCCGGAGTCAGCCACACCCTAACAGGGAATCCCCTATTCTTCTCTCGGAATATTTATTATTAAAATAAAACCAAGAAAACTAACAAAAATAAGGCTGCTATTCGTTGACTCCTTTAGGAAAGCAAGAAAAGATTTCTAGAACTGACGAGAACATGCAGGTTAACACTCCTCCCCCAGGACTTAACACTCTTGTTGGCATTTTCCGTTTAACATACCTTTCTTTCCCACTAGAAACTGAGTTTCTCTAGTTCAGCATATATATCTTATTTATTAACTTCCAGAACTGTCCCTTCTTTGAATCTCTTTTACACTTAATACCCAGATCACTCATTTGGCACTTACATCATGTGACTTTGTATGGTTAATTGATTTTTATTGTATAAATGCTGACTCTTGACTCTTGGACTAGACTATAAATTCCTTCAAGGTAGGAGTCTTGCTTTGAACATTTTGTGTCCTCTTTTAGCATTTGTGGAAAATAAGGTGTCCCAGGGAAGGTGCTAGGATATGGAGAGGGAGACCCTGGCCCACCTTCAGGGAATTCACCGTCTGTCGGGGGAGTCTGGGGAGACAGGGAAGTAGTGAAGACTCACGGGCTGTGTTTGCTCTGGGTCATGCGTGATGGTTGTCTGGGGCCATCCTGAATTCTTCCCCCAAGTTTTTCTCTTGAAGGCTTCAGAGGTGGCACCTGTGGTCTAGGCCACAGGTTTTGATGATACTGCACTCATTTCCTCAGCCACAGTGATTGGGTCAGGGATGGGCACGTGACCTAGGAGATAACCTGCTTTCCTGCTGAACTTGAACCTGGGAGGAGGTGAAGCGGAGCTGCTGCAGGAGGCCTCCAAGGTCTGGGCTATAAGTTCCCCTTCAGCTCTAGCTGGTCTGGGCTGAATTTTCCATCAACCAATAGAAAATACAGAGGTATCATGAGGAGGGCGTTAGGGAATCACATACAATTACCTGTCACGATAGTGTGTGTGTGTGTGTGTGTGTGTGTGTGTGTGAGAGAGAGAGAGAGAGAGAGAGAGAGAGAGAGAGAGAGAGAGAGAGAGAGAGAGGGCAGTAGGAGAGAGTGCCACCTGAACTGAATCTTGAAAGACCAGCAGGAGTTAACCAAAGATGTTCCAGAAAGGCAGTGGCAGGTCTGCACTTGCATCCTGATGTCAGACCAGGAGAAATTCCAGAAGCCTTCAGGGCCTCTGCACTCTAGTCCAGTGCTTCCCCAAACTTTTGTTGAGGGAAATGTCTTTCAGAAGATGTTAATAGGTAGATGTGCAGAAGAAAACCATCTCCGGAGAACAAAATTGCTCTAGTTTCTGCGTTGCTGCTTTTCTCCAAGCCTTTAATATGCTAATATGCACCCAACAGCAGAATCCTTTGTCCGCAGAGCACAAATTATGCTGTCTCTGTTGAACAGTTTCGGAAAGTTTATGAAGTTCTCTTCAATGAGGTGTGGAGTAATAAATGATTCAGTAACACATAAGTCCTGCCATCCTAGATCTAATTAGCTACACTGTCGTGAAAACAAATTATGTAGCACCAAAGACAATATAAACACAATCTATTGGGTAAACAGTTGCATGATGGATTTCTATAGACTTATCAATAGTTCCTGCATAATTCAGCCTTTCTCTGTTTTGCATATGAATGGCTCTTGCTCAGGCTTTATTCTGCAGTTCATTGGAACACAGCGGAGATGGCCTGGATCAGTGCAGTGGCAAGGAGAGTACTAAATTGTCTCAGTTAATGGAAACGTTGAAGAGGTGAGCCCATTTTTTTAGCTATGCCACAGGCATTTCAGAGACCCAGCAAGAGATTGCCTGCAGGGATAGGTGGCAGCAGGAACAGGAAGTTGGGATTTAATCCTGGAGGAAGCCTTTGGAGGTTCTTAACCAGGGCAGTGCACTGATCAGGTGTATTTTAGAAGCTCATTCATAGGGAGAGATTTGAAGTGAGGTTATTGCTAGAGACAAAGAAACTATTTAGGCAGTGCTTTGGAAAAACTCCAACCGTGTTCTTCCTGTGCTTTCACAGCACAACAATCATCAACACAGAAGACTTCTGTGACCAAATGTGGGGGGGTTTTTCACCCACACAACAAGTAGCAGACACCACCTGGGTGTCCTCTATTTCAATAGTGTCAGATCCCACAGAGTGAGGGCTCAGTCCCCAAGACTGCCCCCGCCTTTGGACTTGATTCATTTGCTGGAGCGGCACACAAAATTCAGGGAAACACTTAAGTTTACTGGATTATTATAAGGGTACAGGTGAAGATTTGCATAGGGCAAGGCTTATGGGGGGGAGGGGCTTCCCTGCCATCCCCAGGGGCCACCCTCCAGGAACCCCAGCATGTTCAGCTGTCTGGAAGCTCTCAGTCCTCTTAGGTTTTTATGGACAGCTGTGTTGCCTCCAGGGTATGGGGCAGGACCTCTCTAAAATGAGGGTCTTATGACCCACAATCAGAAAGGCAGGGGAATATTAGAGCCCTGCCTTGAGGCAGGTAAAAGGAGGGCAGGAGGCCAGAGAGGTTGTTTGCTGAGGCCCAACACACCCGACATGTAACGAGAGACTGCTACAAGGGCTGTGGGAGATGTGTGCCAGCACCGTGCATGAAAACCAGTATGTGTATTACAACACCACAGGAAGCTATTTCTGTAATGGGGGAGAAATAATTCAGGGGCCAAACTAAGGAAGTGACAATGAAGAGAAGGCACAGCCTGAGAAGCATCTAGGAGGAGGAATGGACTGACTCGGCTCTGAAGCAGCTGTGGGGGTGAGAAGCCGGGTGGCGAGGGTGGGGTAGATGCAGTGAAGGACAACCCATAACTTCCAGCGTGTGCAACAGAGTGAAGGGCTGTGGCCCGCAGTCCCCAGGCAGCCTAGTACAGTGGGGATAATGCCGAACAGAGCTCAGATTGAAACCCGCCTCTGTCAGCTACTTGGTACTACAGCCTTGTGCAAGTAAGTCAACGTCTCTGAGTTTCACTTTCTTCATCTGTAAAATGGGGATCCTGCTGTTGGTGTCTACTGCATGAGGCTTTGCTCTAAGCTAAGACTTTGGTTTTGGGGCTAAGGTATGTGAAACTGCTTTTTAAGCTAGAGAGCCTTTTAAGTGGTTCCATGTGGTCATTTTTTCCCCAGACTGAATTAGCCTGCATCTAAAAACAAGGTCACTTTAAGAGGGTCTTTGTGACTGTGGTCTCCCTTGCTCAGCAGGAATTCCAGCCTGCTCAAATTCTTCCAGGCAGTTCTGGGGTTCCTGGGCAGGAGGTACATCCTTAATGCCCAGGAGGCTATTTTGCTCTGAGTGCCCCAAGCCCCTACTGAGGAAGAGGGGCTTTCTGCACAGTCCCTCAGGTTCTCTCCACTCAACCCCAGCACCCTGGCTACACCTGGTGGGACGAGGGGCGGGCCCTGCTCCCAGGACAGCTGACCAGCCAGCAGCTCCCAGCCTGCTCAGGGACCCTGCTCCTCTCCTGTGTGGACCCTGGGACTCAGGTGCACCCAGAGGGAGCCCAGTAACTGATGGGGGTGGGAGCCTTGGTGTTAGACAGTCTGGGTAGCTCTCGGAGCCCCTCACAGCTGCGGGATGGTGGGGGGAGAGGAGCCTGGTACCAAAGGCAAAGCTGCTCTGCCTCCTGCCTTCTCAAGCTGCTTTCCAGTTTCCATTCTTGTCTTCTTGTGAGCCCTCACAGTACACTCCCACTGGCTAAGGCAGGGGCGGGAACCTTTCCACGTTGGAAGGCTGCACTCATTTAGCTGTAATCAAATAAGGCCATGTTCAAGAAACTTCAGTTAGATAAAAATGTACATTATTTTGTAAAAACCTAACTACTATGTACTTAATAATTTCAAAAAATGAAAACTATTTGTTAATTTTAAAGTTAACCTTTTAGTGACTTTGTTGTGTCCACTTTCTGTTGGAAAGCATTTGAATATTTGGTTGCAGCAGGGAGGTCCACAGTTTCAGCTGATTGTCTAGATGGGTATTAATATCAGTCATTTGTGACCTTAAGGGCATCTTGATTTGGGTGAGGTAGGAGAATGTAGATTCACAGCAATAAGTGGTTGAAAAGCAAGAAAGCATTTTCCAGGCATGTTGCCGAAGGCTTGGGTCTACTGCATTTTCCCATATTTTAATTGGGTCTTTCTTAGCATCAAACAATGACTTTAAAATGTCATCTACTGAGAGCTCAATCAATTCCATCTGTAGTTCTTTAGGTGCCTTGGTGATATCAATCAGGTGAGGCTGAAATGCTAATTTGAGTGTGATGTCATGATTCTCAAAGTCAGTGAATCTTTCATTGTATTCTCTGATTAATAGGTCTATAACAGCTGCGTATTTTTCAAATGATTTGCATATCTCACCCTGCTCATCAATGACCTTTGCTAACTGGGGAAGATGTTCATCCAAAATCTCCTTTTGAAGAAGTGTTTTGAAAAAAGATAGCTTTTTCCAAAATGCATGGATTTTTTTGCCGCATATCATATATAGACTTCGTTTTACCTTGCAAAGAAATATTCAAGTCGTTTTGATTTGACATGATATCACGCAGAAATGCTGCATTCCTATAGAAATCTTTTTTAAAAAATTCACATTGCTGATTCTGCTCTTCATAAAATTTAACTATCTGTTCTTGCAAAGATAAATTTTTGGCTAACACCTATCTCTGAGATAGCCAACATACTTTAGAATGACACGGCAAATCCACACTGAATACCTCATCATTCAACTTTAGCATGTTACGAAACTGATGATGCTGTGCTGCGTTTGCACAAACATAGTTAACAATACTTATAACTTGTTGCAAAGTGGCACTTAAAATAGTAGCTTTAGGGCAGAGATTTTGCTGATGCAAGATACAATGAAAAGAAATGAGAGCATCTGGATCTGTTAACACTTTTTTAAAATCTGTGCAATAAACCCTTCATGTCTTCCTGTCATTGAAGGTGCACCGTCTTTTGTACATACACATTCACTAAACTTACCAAATTCAGTCTAACTTCGTGACATTTATCTTGAAAGTTGTTGAAGATATCTATTCCCCATGTTCTGTTCACAAGAGTGCCCAAAGCAAGTAACTCTTCATAGCAAAGAAAATCTTCTGTTATGATCCAAGAAGTATAAAACCTGTGCCGAGTCAGTACTATCAGTTGATTCATCCAAAGCAATTGAATGATATATTTTCCTTTTCAAGTATTGCATGAAGTTGTCCTGTTAAGTCGAAGGCTAATTCATGCTGCATCAGTTACGGTTCTCCTTGAAAGAGGCAGTTCTTTGTAGTTTGAAATGTTATTGGGGTCTAAGCATCCTATAACTTCGACAATGCATTCTTTCACAATTTCTACATCACTGAATGGCTTCCCTTTTTTTCCCCAAGCATATAAGCTACTTTGTAAGTTGCTTCAGTGGCATCGTTTCCAGGCTTATTGCTACTTGAAAGAACTGTCTTTGCTTTTGCTTTTCATCTTTTCATTTCTGTAATACAATCTTCCATGCCTCTCCCTGTAATTTAAAATATTTTTTGTCTTTATGAGTGTTACAATGTTAATGAGCATTGAATTTCTTTAATATTGATATTGCAATATCACAAAGCAAGCAAATCATCTTATCTTTGGCAGAAACAAGATAATATTGCAATTCCCAATCCTCATTTAAAAATCTGTTTTCTTCCTTCAGTGTTCTCTTGGTCTTCTTTGACATGATGGGCTGTTAAGCAGACAAAATTTAAAAATGCTATCGAGCTGTGCAACTATTCACAAATTCCACTTCAAACAGAAACAGTGCACCGTGTCAAAAGCTGATAACAGACTGGTGCACTCAACCCCATAAACTCTCACCGACCAGCCTTGTGTGGTAGTGGTGCCAGTCAGGTGGGGGAATTTAGAACTAAATCATGAGCATAGCAGCTGTCAATTTAGCCGTTATGGCTTCCTAATGTTCTAATTGTCCCAGTCAATCTGGGAGGATTATTTCTTTGAAATTTATTTTATTCTTTGGTATTTTAAGTATGTTCATTTTAAAAATAAAATAAAAATATAAAAGATGAACAAAAATGGATTAATAAAAATAAAAGGATTTGTTCTATAAAATTTGGATTCAGTCAAAAGGCCACATTTAAGGGCCTAGAAGGCCACAGGTTCCCCACTCCTGGGGGAAGGTAACCCGAGAGTGTTGCTGTGTCTTGCAGCTTAAAGAAGCCTAATTATCAGGGCAGAGGTGCAAGATTCCTCCCAAGGGAGTAGGGTTTGCTCAGAGTAAAGAGCCTCACCTGTGGTGAAGAATGGAACCATGGTTACTGTCTGCTGACTGGTGACTGGTAAACAGGGTCATGGCACCTCCACACAACAATGACATCCTGAAGCTGGAAAACAGAACAAGAAGCTCTTTATGTACTGATAAGGAGTGATCTGCAAGACATTTTCCTCTGTGAAAAATGTGAGGTTCAGAATGGTATAGCAAAATGAAATTCATGAACTATCTCTGGAATATCACACAGAATCTAATGACACTGGTCATCTATGAGGAGAAGAGCTGGGGGGCTGTGGGCAGTGACAGGAGATGGAATTTTCCCTAAACATTCTATAGTATTTTTTCTAAGTTTTGATTCATGAAATTAAGTCACCTATTTAAACAATAAAATTAGATAAAATATTTTAAGAACATGGCCTATAAAGTCAAGCAGTCCTAAGTTCCAGTTTGACTCCACAATTTATTGCTGTGTGATGTTGAGCAACTTACTCAACCTTTCTGAACTCATTTTGTTCATCTGTAACATAACAGTAATACCTTCCTGATAGGACTGTTGGAATAGTCCACCCTGCCTGGCACAGAATAGCCGTTCAGCTGTGATTGGCTATTGTTGTCATTACCAGTTTTCCCACAAGGCATTTTGTTATGGTGGAGATGCTCGTGTATGTGGGTTTTGAGAAAGATTTCTCCAGACAAAGACTGGGATAGAAAGAAGAGGTTTATTTAATTTTCCCTGGCAGTGGGGAGGGAAAAGGACCAGTACGGAAGTGGAAAGGGAAGTATGTGCTTTTTAAAGGGGATTGTAAAAATTTCATGGTATAGTTGAGAAACTGCCGCATCCACTCCTTTCTTTCTTCTTGGCAGCAGGTAGATAACAAAAACTGCATGGATGCCAAAGTCCAAGAGCTGGCTCTCCTGCTTTTCCTTGGAGAAGGGATTATCACAGGAGATATGACTCTGTCCCCAAGGTATGGTTGAGGATTGGGGCTCCCACCCTGCTGTTCGCTCAGGAACTCTTTAGGCTGTAAAAAACAGATTCTCAAAAAAACAATTTTGAAAGAGAGATTTATATCTCTTTTCTGTTCATTCAGCTTTTTCCAGAAGTTGTACACAAGAGAACTCTTGCAGGGTACCTGTTACTGAGAGAACTCATAGGATTGATCTTTAACCATTACTAGCAAATTGTGGGATTAGGTATTTTCCTGTTATTTTTGCAAGGCCGCCCCTTTCACATTTTCCATTTCCTATCTCACTCTTAAGCCTGTATTGTGCTCCTTAAACTACAAAACTGCAAAGCAGTGCTATCTTCTGTTTGCATTTTTGCTATTTTTTTTTGTCCCATGCTCTCCCTAGGATGAGGGCCATGGAGGTTGGGCCAGGTAAATTAGAACTACCCTCTGCTATTCTCAAAATTAGCTCTTCTATTTGAAATGGGCTCATTGTCTTTGGATCCAACCTATTGTTACGAAAAGCTCTGCACTTTGTCCTTAGAAGAACAAGAACAAGTGGTTTGAGGAGAAAGAGAAGTTTATTTGCCAGCAACGGAGGAGGATGGAGACTTCTGTCTGAAAAATGCCATCATCCTAATAATAATCAGAAATACGGAGCTTTTAAAGGATGGGTTCTCAGCTTCAGGCAATTGCTGTTCAACTACAGTTGATAATTCTGATCAGCCCATCTCATTGAAGACAATTCCATGACCTCCACCCAGGACCTCCCTCCACTAGGTGGCTGAGCCATCTTCTGCAGCACAAATAACAAAAGATTTAACTTGCTCTTCCCAACCACTGGCCTGAGGCAGGGATTCATGTTTTAGTACCCAAAAAGGAGTGGAGGATGTTTTAAAGAGAGAGAAAATATTTTTGCCATTTTTTTTTTCAGGCCATTCCCTCTGTTACACTGTGCCTGACTCTCTCTTCCTTCAGAGTGAGTTCTTTTCCAAGCTCCTTCTTGATCCCTCCTGCAAAGAGTCCCCTGATATCCCACCCTATGGATTCTCCAGGCACGTCTAAAATCCTGGTGAACACAGTTTATATTAAGCTATTAAGACATTGGTTAGTATCATGGCGCCCACTTCCTATCATCTTCAATCACAGAATTTTGTGCATCTGTAGTCATTGAAGTATGACCAGGATTTCATTCCAGCACAGTGATGGCTGCAGGGTTCATGGGCTGGACTGACTAGGGCTCATACTGTGTTCCAACAGGAGACAGGCAGCACCCAGGCAAAGTCAGTCCCCACCTTCCTGGCACTAGAGGATGCCATCTTGTTTAGCTATTGTTCTTAGTTTTGTTTTAGCCTTTGGATGGATGGCCCTCCAGTATTTATATTTCCATGAATGTACAGTAAAAGGTACAGGAATATGATTGTGGAAAGGAAAGCCAGGTCTGTGTGACCAGCTGTTCGGTTTTCCCTCTGTCAGGAGTGAGTATTAAGGAGATCCCCAGGCTCAATCCTCAGAGCAGAGGCTCATTAAGACTGGAATGGGGCCCAGGAATGGGCATTTTAGTAAGCACTCAGGTGATAGTGCCATGAGTGTTCCAAAGGCCAGACTTGGAGAGCAACAAATAGGCTTTTTATTTCCTTTTTTTCATTTGCTTTTCCTATCTTTCCTTTAACATGTGTCTGCTGACAGTCACTCCTGGTGTCATGGTCCCTCCTGGGCCTGCCAATCTCTGAGTATAGACAGGTATTTGTTAGATCTTCATTAGTGGGAATCTTCCAGGCTTAAGTGGGGGATGCTCTCTTTAAGGAAGATTTGCACCTGCTTCTTCCAAGAGCCAGAGGGCATTGCAAACTTGGAACTACCTAGAGCTCTTCCAGCATTCTGGCTTAATGAAAGAATCTTAGGTTTGGCTCCCCCTCCTCTCTGCTGGCCCAAGAGTTAGTATCTGGATCATGGCACTTCTACTATAATTTGCTCTTGGGGTAGTTCTGTTCCTCCCTACTCACTATGCTTCCTGCTCTAATTTCTACTTGTAGTTTGCTACTTTTTATGGGGAGGAGTCCCTTGGTAATTTCCTCTCTTTCCTACAATCCCAAAATTGCATCAGTAAGTATGCTTTATCTAGAGTGTAATACTAGGGTGTACACTGTGGTTGTTTTGCAGCAGGAAGGCCCACCAACATATTTGGTCCAACATGTTAACAGTGGAAGTCTTCTTTTAAAAAATGTATATATTCTTATTTCTATGAGATAAAGGGTAACACATCTACTGTGGGAGAGTTATCCATCAAGCATATGCAGTTTGGCATTCCACACGTAGGAGGGTGGAAGGAACACACATCTGGGTACAGTCTGTGTGTTACTTCTCATAGAAGTGCTAGTGTATTGCAATGTGTTCTGTTCTGAGTGTCTCTTTGAGGCCTGATAAGAAAAAAAGAGTCATGACAAATTCTGCAATTCCACTTGTGTCTGCACCTACCTTTTTGTTCCCTCTTGTTTCAGTGAAGGGGTGTCTCTCTTGTACGAAAGCCCAGCCCGACTCCCTGGGTTTTGGATTCTATCCCTATAATCCTCTCAAAGACCTTGGTCCATTGGAACCCTCCCTCTGCTGCACCATCAATTCCTCCCTCCCAGGTAGACAGTTCTCATCTCAATGGGCTCAATTTCCCAACTTTAAAAAACCCACCCTTGACCCAAGCTACCCTAACTCACAATTCCCCTTTAGAACCAAAGGGAATTGGTGTGTATATACATGCCGCCTTCACTTCTTCACTTTCCATTTGCATGTGTTTTTATTTGCTTTCTATTTTTAGCAAGGTCATTCACACACATTTGATTAATTTTTTTATTCGTACACATTTTAAAGACTCAAGTAGTTTTATAGATTAATAAGATACGTTAGGAAGAACAGCAATCCCCTGTTGGGCTCCCCCCATCAAAGACAACTACTTATAACTCTTTTAGCTGCTTTTTCTTTTTGGCACTTGGCTCTGCATTTCTAAATAAAATGCTGGTATTGCAATTCTTGATCCCTCAGTTGTGAGCAGTATCTACTGACTTCCCCTAGGATGAGCATTTAATTCTCATTCTCTCCCCCTCCCACAGCACACACATAAACGCTTCCCATCCTCCTACCCTTCCTGTATGGTTACATTGTAATTTTGCTTGGTTCAATAATCAATGTTTATCTTATTTTGATTATATAGTGAAATCGAGAGCTGAGCCAGGTAGCAAAGCTAGACTACTTTTAATTTCTTATACAACTTTTGGGTTTCCATGGGAATAACTTTTTATTTGCTTAGTTTTCTGTTCTACTAAGTACCAGTTCCACCTCAAACTGCCATTGTTTAACTCTCCTCTGAAAACATCTACACTTCTGTTATCAGTTTTATCCTCTTGAATAAATCTCTTCCAGAGCCTTTTTCTCCATTTGGGCCTTCTCCAGTCTACCCTCCAGACCTGGTGTAGCACTGCCTGGTCCCTCGACCATCATCTTGGAGAGTCTCCTCATCTTTTTCCTGGGCCTTGGCTCCAAACTTTTCTTTCCTATTTTGGGTGGAACACATCTTCCGGTTACTTCTTGAGAATTGTATGTGAGGTAAAATTTTTGAGACCTTGCAAGTGAAATTCTGACTTTTCATTTAATTGATAGTTGGGCTAGGAATAAAAAGATCTAGGTTTAAAATAATTTATTTGGAATTTTAAAGGCAATATTCCACTGTGTTCTATCCTCCAGTGTTGTGATTGAGAAGTCTAAAGACATTATGATTCTTTTTTTAAATTAAAAACAATTTTTTTAAAAGATGAGGTCTTGCTATGTTACCCAAGCTGGATTTGAACTTTTGGGCTCAAAGAATCCTCCCACCTCAGCCTCCCAGGTAGCTGGGACTACAAGTGCATACCTCTGTACCTGGCCTGCACTGTGATTCTTAAACCTCTGTACATGACCTATTTTTCTTTTTGGAAACATATAAGATCTTCTCCTTGCCTCCAGAATTCTGAAATTTTATGCTGGTGTGCTCTAGGGGAGGTTTACATTCACCTATTTTGACAGTTTAATTCTGGAAAATTTTCTTGAATTATTTCATTCTGTGTTCTCTTACCTCTTTTTGGAGTTTCTATAATATTATTTGGCTGTTAGACCTTGATTGATCCTCTAATTTTCTTTTCTATATTCTATCTCTTTGGCTTTTAGCTTTTCCCCCCTCAGTTTTATATTTCCAGCCCTTCTATTGAGTTCTCACTTCTGCCATCATATATGTTTAATTTCCAAGGGCTTTTTCTTGTTCCTGTTGATTGTTCTCTGAGGTCCTATTTTACTTGCATTCTGTTCCTTTTTCATGGTTACAATATCTCCTCTACTCTCTTTGAGGATATTATATATAGTTTTTGGAAGTTTTCGTCCTCTTGTGTAGTCTATTTTCTCCAAGTAGCTCTTTCACCTTAAAAGCTTTCTTCATGTATGTTTTAATGCCTGCTGTCTGCTTATACTTGACGGTGGGGACCAAAAAGCTGATTTGAAGCCTTGTTCACATGAGTGGAGCTTAGCAACTGTGAGCTTCACTGTAGGGCAATCTGGCTCAACTATTTCCTTGGCTAACCTTGATGTTATCTTTAGGCCTTTCCTCTGGACTGGTTGATTTCCAAGAGAATCTTCCCTGCCTGTGTTCTGGAAGGTGAGAAGGGGAAGATGCCCGAGTGTCTCAGCACAAGAAGCATACAGCCTCTTACTCTTCCTACCTGGTACCCAAGTCGAGGGGCTCATTGTCTGATCTTTTCCAGAGAATAAATCGGTCTTCTGCCAGGATAGGGGAAGGGCAGTTAAAAGACTACTGAGGGTAGGGTTAGAGCTCTGCAAATGTAATTACAGTTTAAAATGCATTCAACCAATTCTCCTTATTTTAATGCCAATTCCCACACCTTTGCCTTACCTCCACTTTTACAGTTTCCTGGTGCCACCAATTCCTGAGACCTTGAAGGATTTTGAGGTGTAAATTGTGTTGGTTTTATGTTTCCTGACTACTGATTTATGAGTGGTTTCTTCAGTCTGCTAAATCAGTTAAGACTTATCCAGATGGTTTCCAGCTTTCAGAATTTTGTGGCTGTTTTGCCCTCTCCCCTTCTTACCATCCTTGTGAATTTATATTAAAGACAATCATCAGGTGTTGTGTTGTGGGATTTCAGTAACTCATTAACCCACTCACGCTGGCTCTGACACCCCCTCCCCTGGTAACCACTCTTACCAAGTTCACCAGTGACCTCCGTGTTCTCAAATCCACTGGGCTGTTTGTCATCCACGACTCACACAACCCCTCAGCAGCCTTAATCAAAACTGAACACTCTCTTCCTGACAGAGTCTCTTCTCTTGGCTTCTGTGACACCACATCTTTTTAGTTTTTCTCCGGCTTCTGCGATTTCTTCTTCCTGTTTTTCTTCTCGAGTTCATTTTCCTGTACCAGTCCTCTAAAGAGTGGGTTCCTCAAAGCATGATCTCAGGCCACCCTCTTTCTAACTCCGTGTACTCACGACTCTCTCCTTAGGGAATCTCACATTTTTGTTCACAGCTCCAACACCGATCTTCCTTTGATTTCCTATCTTCTCTATCCAATTGCATACTTGTCTCCCAGTCATATTTAACTCAAAGTATCCAAAACAGAAAATCTGGTTTTTTTTCCTCCAAATTTATTCCACATTAAGTCTCCTCACCTACCCAGATATGCAAGCAGAAATCAGAAAGTCATTCTTATTTTCTCTTTCTTACCCCTGCCATCCAAACTATTAGCAAGCCTTCTTGACTCTACCTACACAATGTGTATAGAATCTATCCATTTTCTCCATCTTCATTGCCACCACCTTAGTCTTGAAACCACTGTCATCTCTTGCCTTGTCTATTGCAACAATCTCCAAACTGATCTCCCTACTTTTTCTCTTGGCTGCCTAAAATGAGTTCTCCATACAAGTGATCTTTTAAAAACTGAAAACCAGATTATTCCCTCTTCTGATAAAAATGCTTTTCATTGCTCTTAAAACAAAATCCAAATTTGTTACCATGGTCTGCACCAGATGCCATGGCTTTTCTGCTGGGCACCCTTGTTATTGTTATTTCCCTGGTGCCACCACTTCTGGGTACCACGGTCTCCTGCTGGGATATGGAGCCCTAGAAGTGCCAAAGCACATCTCTCTCCTATTTTTGTACATGTTCCATCTGGTTAGAAGAGTGCCAAAGGAGTGAAATCTATGCCTCAACATCAAAGAGCTTTGAGTGAAATTATTTTCTAAGTTTTGCTTATAGCCACCTCCTTTCTGTAGGATTTGGGCACAAGTTCATGGAGGAAGGGAGTCTGCAGACTGGAGGCATGGGTGGGGCAGGGGGTGATTGTGAGTGTCCAGCACTAGGCTAAGAACCTTCCCCCTCTTGACAGCTAAGGCCTTGCATTGTGACCAAATTGCTTTCCCAAAATCTTCCTCCCAGGAGGATTCTCAGTCTCTCAAGCAAATGGAGCCCACCCGAGCCTTTGTCCAGATATGTTTAGGTATATTTGAAAAATTTTAGCTTTAACCTGTTCCCTATCACCACCATCTACTTTTCTTTAATTCTCTAATCATGACTTTTTTCCCCCTAGAATATCTGCATGTATTCTTGAGAGACCCAAAGAGGTACACTGTTCTTTCTATATAGGACTTATTCAGTGAGGAGTTCTATTCTTTGATAACAGTGAAACTACCTGCTTTCTGACCTGTGTGTAGCAGCAGTTCATTAAATGAGTTGTGTGCCAGTAGCTGAGAACTTGAAATGCACATCAGTTAATTCAGCCTTATGAAAGAATTAT
>RJWJ010027162.1:0-22448 GCA_004363605.1 Indri indri
CACACACACACACACACACACACACACATATATGTATACATATACATTTATCCTCCTTTTATGTTGTCTATCAATGTTTATGGTTTACAACAAGGGGAAGGATTTTTTTCATACATGCAAAATTTATACAGATTGCACATATTAATTATGTAAGTTTTCAAAAATAGAAAATAATAAAAGCACAAGAAATGATAAAACATATGAAAAATAATAAATTTGGACTATTAATTTACATTATATACAAAATTAAGTCGAAATGAATTAAAGACCTAAATATAAGACCTAAAACTATAAAACTCCTAAAAGAAAACATAAAGGAAAATCTTCATATGATTATACTTGGCAATGAATCCTTCGATATGACACCAAAAGCGCAGATAACAAAAGCAAAAATAGACCAATGGGGCTTTGTCAAATGTGAAAACTTTTGGGCATCAAAGGACACAATCTACACAGTGAAAAGGCAACCTACAGAATAGGAGAAAATATTTGCAAATCATACATCTGATAAGTGGTTAATATGCAGAATATGCAAATAACTCTTACAACTCAACAACAGAACATCAAATTTCCTGAATAAAAATAGGTCAAGGACTTGAACACACATTTCTACAAAGATGACATACAAATGACCAACAAGTATATTAAAAGATGCTCAATATCACTAATCATCAGAGAAATGCAAACCAAAACAACAATGCGATATCATCTCATATTCACTTAGAATGACTAATATCAAAGAAACAGAAAATAAAAATTGGTGAGGATGTGGAGAATTCAGAATCCTTGTTCACTGTTACTGGGATTGTAAAATGGTGCAGTAACTATGGAAAACAGTATAGAAGCTCCACAAAAAAATTAAAAATTGAACTATCATAATATCTGGCAATCCCACTTCTGGATATACATCAAAAAAAGTGAAAACAGTGTCTCAAAGAGATATTTGCACACCTGTGTTCCTAGCAGCACTATTCACATTAGCCAAGAGGTGGAAGCATCCCGAATGTCCATAGATGAACGGATAAACAAAATGCTGTCTGCACACACAATGGAATATTGTTCAGCCTTAAAAATGAAGACATTCCTGTCACATTTCATGATGTGAATGAATGTTGAAGACATTATTTTAAGTGAAACATACCAGTTACTAAAATATAAATACCATAGTATTCGACATATATGAAGTATCTAAAGTAATGTAACTCTTAGGAAGCAGAATGGTGGTTGCCAGGGACTGAGGGAAAAGGGGAGTTGTTGTTTAATGGGTACAGAGCTTCAGATCTGCAAGACAAAACCATTCCGAAGATCTGTTTCACAATGTCAATATACCTAACATTCCTGAACTGTACACTTAAAAATGGTCGAGATGGTACATTTTATGTTGTGTTTTTTTTTAACCACAACAGAAATTTTTTTTAAAAAAAGTAATGACACAAATGGCTGCATCGCACAGCTTTAAAAACATACATACCTAGATTAAGTATTACACAAAACATGTGGCAGCAGACTTGTTGTTATACCACTTTATAAAAATGTTTGCTATGAATTTTGAGAGCCTAAATGATTGTTGTTCAAGAAAAAAATCTCACACGCAGGTGCAGCACACACACATGTGCACACACACACATACTGATATCGTGCACTCGACATCTCTTCTAGCAGAAGTTTTATTCTCAGAATCCATTGTTAGAACAAGCTTCCAGAGATTTTTTACTGCACATACAATGGCAGCGAAACAAAGGAACAATGAGGATTCTCAAAGACAAAAGTATAATCAATTTCAGCATACTCCCCCAGAGCCTTAAAAAAACTCTCCTTAGGCACTGAAGTCTTTAGAAAGTGCTAGATTTTAACATCTTTGTAATCGAGCTGCAGGTCCATATCCCTCTTCATAAAGGAAAAAAAATAGTCAAAAAGAAATTACATTTGGGCAAGATATAGATGTTATGCTCTAAACTACGCAGCGAGATCTACGACACCTCTCTCACATAATCCTGCATTTAAACACTTCTTTGAACGATGGAGAAATAAACTATTTAAATAAACATGAACAATTTAAATTCCACTCAAGAAAAGCAGCAATATTTTTCATCTCACTACTTTAGAGCTATCACTAAGTTTTTAAATTATGTATCAAGAGATCATTTCTTGGTTTTCCACCCAATAATTTGGGCATTTTTTTCTAGTGAGAGAATGTATTAAATGTTTTCTCTTTAAATTAAAATGGACATAAAACAAATACACATGACATAAAAATCACTGTATAATCTAAAGTATCTTTATTTTTGCTCACCAATTTATGCTCCTCTACACTTAATATTTCCCTTGCAATATTTCTTTAATAACGAGTGATTTGATTTATGATAAGCAGCTTTCAGTGAATATAGATTTACCATCATAATTCCTTCAGGATTTGTTTCAGGATAATAATGTAATAAAAGTGGAGATTTTCACTATGATGTGATATTCCTGGTTCATTCTCTCAGTGGACCCAGATGGCTAGTCAAACCTGTGCTGATGGAGTGTACTACACTATGAAAATTCTCTGTCTTGTTTCACAAATAGTTCCCAAATCATGTCCATGTGCTAATGCCCCAGCACAAAGACTGACACAGAGCCCCAACGGACCGCGTTCCCTTTCAGAGGCAATCCCACTACATCCAGGATCTGGAGCGCCTGCTGATTTGGACTTCTGCCTTTTGTACCAAGTGCCTGGTGCCAAATCCTCACTCAGCTACTTGCTAGTTGCATGACTTTGGCCAAACTGCATTTCCTCTTTGTGTCCCAAGTCTACCTCGGAGGGAGGACCCAGTGATAAAATGCATGTGAAGTATCAGCCAAGGGTCTGGCACGTCCCATCTTAGCGGTTATCTTATCAGATACACACCTAGGGAGGACTTCTCTGGAAAAATCCAGCTCCTATAAGATCAGAATTGCCTACTGACGACTGTTAGATGCCTTTGGATGGCATGACACATTGTGGATGCCAAACCCTGTCTTTTCCTGAATGTCCCGACCATTCCCCATTCATCATGCTCCTGCTACTGGGTTTCTTCAAGATTTGGAAATGCTAATTGCCCCTCTATTCCTTCCAAGAGAGGATGATACTTTGGAATTAAAACTATCTCAGACAAGCTTGAATTCCTGGCCCAAACAGGGTATATCTTGAGAGAGAAATTCTCCTTAGTTTTATACTCAATAAAATAAATTTAGACCCTCTACCTCAAATATACATTTTTGAAACTTCAAATTTTGAATAATCTGCTCTGAATCCACATCTATGTATTTCATCCCTAATCAACATTTTCAGTCCTGGTTGGAAGAAACTCAGCTTACTATTTCTGCCAGACGAGGTATTTAGTAGGCAAATTCCCTGGTGCCTCAGAACAGGATACTCATCAGCTTCAACAATCTGCTTCTCTCTCCAGAAACATACGCCCCGCTGGCTCCAGCCATGCAACTTCCTGAATGCCTTTAGTCTGAGTCCTGGAGCAACATTGTAAAATGAACATTGCACATGTCAAATACAAGACCAATGAGCACACGCTTTACCTGAACTATTCTCTTTAAATTCCTTTCTTTTTAATTCAAAAGATTGTGTGTGTGTGTGTGTGTGTGTGTGTGTGTTTGCACATGTGTCCAGGCAACTTCAATTTCATGGTTGTAAGTAAAACTTTTTAAAGATACTTCATCCTATTCCTGAGTCTTGGAAAAAAATTTTATATGAAATATTTTCTATTTAGTATTATTTTGAAATCAAACATTTTCAGTACTAAAATGAGTTGAAACAAAATTGAATTTGATATTTAATATATAATTTTGGCTTTACGGTGTCTGTTTTTTCCCCTTTGATTATAAATATATTTAGGGGAAAATAAGATGCTAAAATCTCTATTATCTTTTCCTGGTTATGTGTAGATTGTGTTTTTAAATGATTTCCATTGCCCTTCATATCAATCTGTAAGACATATTCAAATGAAAAAAAATTCTTCAAGGTCAAAATACAATTCCCAGAGAAGCATCTCTCTATGCGACATGGAGACCCATCTTACCTTGAGTCTTGGTTATGACATTAAATACCCTTGGCATTGGTCCCTCACCCCTCAGCTCTACTAGGAAGAGTGTTCAAAAGCACATTTGAGGCCACTGTCAATGGTCTCCAGGTTGCTCACTGAAGGTTTCTCTATCCCAGACAAATCAGCCTTTTCCATATCTTGCATCCCCATTCCTATTTTCTTGCTATTCCATTATAAAGAATCGGCCATTTCCATTAACTACCTAGAGTGGCCCATTATTTTTTCCGGGAGCATCTTCCTTCTGGAGAGTCACTTCGTCTGTCTCTTCATGTTTTCCTACTGGGTTTATGAGGAAGTTTGTCCAATTCAATGCTCACAGGACTGGAAAGTTGTCCTAGGCTGAGCCCATCATAATGTCGCTGACACTGATGATCAATGACTGGTGTAGGATATGATCCTAGTGGGGACAATTTCATAAACTTTGACAAATGGACACTAGAAGACTAATTTTATTTTTTAAAAAAGGCTATCTCTGTTGTTTTAATACCAATCCTATGGGATGTAGGCCTTTGCTGTCAAGGCCCATATCTTCTAAGACAAAGAGAGAGACAGAGAGGCAGAGAGAGATGGTGGGGGGGAGTGGGGAGAGAGAGAGAAATGATAATGAAAAATACCAGTGAAATCCCCAGAGCCCAGATCTACCAGTACCTAAAACCAATAGGAATTTTGATTTTCTGGGCATAAGGGCCATGTTCCAAATATGAGAGCCAGTAAATCCCCTTCTGTACTTAACCCCTTAAGAGTTGATTTCTGTCAATGGCAACCAAGTGACTCCCGTAATATACAAATCCGTGATGATCTTTTCTTTCTTCCTGCCAAAGAATATATGCCTTTAGTACATCTAGTTCTGTCCTCTTTTGCCACGAATGCAAAGCTCATGTCCACTAGTAGAGCAAAGGTTTGAATGTTTATACTATGCAGCACATTTATTATAGACTATGTAATTTTTTTTTTTTTGAGACAGAGTCTCACTCTCTTACCTGGGGCGAGTGCCGTGGCATCAGCCTAGCTCACAGCAACCTCAAACTCCCGGGCTCAAGCAATCCTACTGTCTCAGCCTCCTGAGTAGCTGGGACTACAGGCATGTGCCACCATGCCCGGCTAATTTTTTCTATATATATTTTTACCTGTCCGATTAATTTCTTTGTATTTTTGGTAGAGACGGGGTCTCGCTCTTGCTCAGGCTGGTTTCGAACTCCTGAGCTCAGAACGATCCGCCCGCCTCGGCCTCCCAGAGTGCTAGGATTACAGGCGTGAGCCACCACGCCTGGCCTGTAATTTTAAATAATATAAGGCTTAGTATTTGCACATTGGATGGTTACAAGTTTAACGAGTTAATACTTTGCACTGATATCATTTGCCAACTAGCATAAAGAGGACAGTCACCTAAATATATCTAAAAAAGAATGGACAAAGTGCTAAGTTAAACTCAGTTATCAGGAAACCTTAGTACTTGGAGAAGGCCAAATAAGATTCCATGCCTTTTTGATCTGCGATTTGATAATAGATAAAAGTTCAAATTCAAATATGAGAAAAAATTTTTGAATTTCAAATTAAGAAAAAAAAATGGAAGGCAGGAGTCACAGAAAAATTCCAATCACTTGTGGAGTTCAGCTTGGCAGAAGCAAAGATACACAAGGGTGAAAAGTTGAAAATAAAGCTAAAGCAAGAATTGGAGTCACAACATTTCTGAGGGAGTAAAAATAGTTTTATCATTTTTAGTTCTGCCACAGGGACCAATTAAAGATTGTAGACAGCATTACAGGCACAGTAGTGGAGTCTGAAAAATCTGGGGGCTTCTAGAGTAGCTGATGGGGAGACACACTGGGGAACACGGTCAGGAAGCTTCAGCACTGACTCGGGCTCAAAGTTCTGAGCGTCTGAAGCAGAGCGAAACCATGCAAGGTGATACGAGGCTGGGTGACAGGGATTATAAGGAGAAAGAACTTTTAAGAGATGCTGAATAACTCCATGTGGGTGACAGGGAGAAAGTGGAGTTGGAAAGCAGAGAAAGAAATGTCTCTGAACTTTCATTTTCATTGATTTTGGAAGAGGGGTAAATATATGAGTGCATGTGAATATGATTAATATGTATGATTAATCAACTGATACACATCAGTACACACATTCCTAGTGTTAATTGGTAATGCATCACATAGAAAATGTCCAGCAAGCAATTGGAATATTTTATAGACATCAGCTGTACACAATTTCTTTAAGCCAGCTGTAACTTTATGTATGTAAGCACAAGTCTCACCTGATTACTATATATTTTTAAACTTTATAAAAATGAAGAAATATTGTAATATGTGATTTTGAAAGGCATACATTTAATTATTTCTAAATAATATCAAAGTTACCTATATCGATTATCTCTTTTTGATAGATTATACCAGTCACAGAACATTTTCATAAGACAATGGTCTGCTGCCATTAATGCTAATTATAAATTAGCTTAGTGCTAATTTATAAATTCCATAAAATGATATCAATTAGTTAATCATCAGTTGAAGGGAGGCGTGGGGACTTGCCTTAATGTATAATAGATTTTATTTCCATACCTTTTATTACTACCTGATAATTTAACACTTTTATAGCTGGTTTTGAATAAAAAAATGAACAAAAAATGTTTTTCTAAATATAAAATGGGGTTATGTGGCTTATCTGTGTGCCTGTGAAATCTTTGGATACATATTCAAAACTAATTGGCACAAAAAGAAAAGCATGCTAAACACTACAGTAAGCAGGGACGACACCATCCAAATAAATTGAGGGAGTCAGATCCTACCAAAAAAAAAAAAGAAAGAAAGAAAATCAAACTAAGCAAAAAAAAGCCCCTTTTCTTTCTAATTTTCCTTTCATGAAAGCACCATTTCCTTCTCATGCAGACTTGTGATCCCAAACTAAGGGGTCAGAACAAATGTGGTGCCCTAGGGGACAGGGGTCATCTGCAGCCAGCCTGAGTTTCCAGCAGAGCTGCAGCAGGGCTGAGAGTAAGTTCTTGACCTTTGAAACGCTTCTAACAGTGTTTCCTGCCTCACTCTTGAGTCCTCACTCCCTGTATCCCATGGACGGCCTGGGGAACATAGAGACATTGAATCCACTTTCGCTGTGGCTCCAGCTTCAGCTACTTGACATGGGGGAGGGGGGAGGGGCGGGGACATACAGGCACCTGTAGAGATGGGAAGTGTGGCACCAGGAGTGTTGGGCTATACTGTTATTTTGGGCCATATCCATTCCTTTCGGGCACTCAGAGCCTTGTGACTTATTATTCTCCAAGTAATTGCATTCAGCATTGATCTCTCTTGTCCTTTGCAACTCAGCATGTGTGTTTGGCAGTGTCATGGCTGGTAAGGACAACAGCTAGGGAAGCCTTTTCCCCAGAATTCTCATATGGGAACGAGACAGTACTCCTTATCTTGTGGGAGGTGCAAGGAGGTTGGTGTAACTCCGGAGGCAGGGAGGAGGCAAGTTTGAGATCTCTGAACGTCGAGAAACACATTGGAAGCCTTTTAAAGCTACAAGGGAATAGGGTACATACTCAACCTTACAAGGTTTAGGGATCATTTTCAACACTGAAAACTGTTGTAGATACTTGGGAAATAAAGAGAAAAACTGTTAAAATAGGACTCCATTAAAGAATATTAATGAGAGTCATTTATGTGTACTGATTACTACTGATGACTCATTTTCATTTATCAACTATTATTCTAAGCATTAATATGTGTCAGATTTTATTAATGTAAGTTTTGTTTCACACCAAGCCAGGCTCATTGTATGATCAGTCTTTACCTGAGGGCCCAGCCCAGATCTGGCCCAGAGTAAGGGCCAGGACACCATGAGTGAGGGAGAAACAGAAGACCCTGCCAGGGCCACGGCCTCTCCTCTGCCCCCGCCCTGGTGTCCCTGCCACCGTTTCCTGGGGGCACAGGGATATAGGGATAAGGCACAAAACTTCTTGAAAGTGGAGCCTGAAACAACACTTAGGAACTTCTTAACTTTCAGAAAACTAGTTTAGAAAATGCTACTGGTATTATTCTATTTATAGTCTTGGACTAAAATTGCTACTATTAACTGTATCAAAAATTATCATCCAAACATCCTAAAAGTATTTTTATAGAACTGAACTCCAGCCTAGCTAGTGTCTTCTGGCATGTTCAATGGTGTGAGGGTTGAACACAGATTTCTCTTTCTAAGACCTTCATAGATGCTACTGAAATCAATTATTAAGATATTTTAAAATTCCATTTATGTTCAAATCAATAGATAAAGAGAACATTAAGACAAGGTAAAGAAAAGAGGACTAAAGATGTTAAGTACAATATATATTTCAGAGACTATTGCTTATAAATAGGAGTTTGAGGTCATTAAGAATTTCTTTTTTATAAAGCATTTTGAAATGTACACAGAGTATGGGGCCTTCCATTGAAAAAAAATATCTCTACTAATTATTTAAAGAGAAAAGTTTTTCCATTATGCTACTGTAGTAAAATAGGAATGACTTTTATTATTTCAGCACATGGATTATAATTAGTTAGAGAGATGATAGATATGTAGATAGATAGATAGACTAAATACTCCAACAATTTGAGACCAGGTATTTGGACAGAGAGTGGAGTGGGGAACACCAGAAATTAGAAGCTGGAAGTCATCAGTGTGAAACTGTGGGAGTAACCCTGGGCTGACACTGCTGGACCACACAGGCATGGACACCAAAAATCTATTTGTTGGCAGAATGAGCTCAGGAATTACTCTCAGTCTGAAAGTTAAGAACACAAAATTTAAAATCTGAGTACAGAAAGAGGAGCCCAAGTGCGGACCCTGGATTTTGGACACAGGACAAATGAGACCCTGAATATTGGACCCAGGACAAATGAACTCAGTTAAAGGATGCAGCCCAGCAATATTCCTGTGCTGAACTTGTCTCCGTAAGATGTTTTAAAAACAAGATTGTTTATCTAATATTTCCCACCCCCATGGCTTCATAACTAACTCATGGTGGTTTGAATACTGTATTCCTATGACTTCTGCTTACTAGTGGACTTCTCTATGGTGATTCAGGAATTTCAGTGTGTCAGGATACAATAAAAATCCCAGTCCCAAGTATCCACCCAAGGCAAATAAAACCACGCACGCATGCAAAAAAAAAAAAAAAAAAAAAAGTGGTTGAACATTTATAGAGGTTGTATTCACAATAGCCAAAGACTGGAAACAGCTAAAATGCCGACAAATTAGTGAATGGATACACACACTATGGTCTATCCATAAATTAGATACCACTCAGCAAAAAAAGGAACAAACCTTGATACATTCATCAACTGGGATGATTCTCACATGCATCTACTAAAGAATAGAAGCCAGTTTCTTTAAATAACTAAATTCACTTACCATAAAACCCAGCAATTGCACTCTCGAGCATTTACCAAAGAGAAATGAGAACATATGTCCACACAGAAATCAGTACACGATCCTTCATAGTAACTTTACTTGTAATAGACAAACACTATAACAGAAACAACCAAAACACCTCTCAATAGGTGAATAGTTCAGCAACCCATGGTATGTATCTCCCATGGAAGACTACTCAGCAATAAAAAGGAAAATACCATGGTATGTACAACTTGGATTGATCTCAAAGGCATTATGCCGAGAAAAAAAAAAAAAAGCTACTCTCGAAAGATTCCGTATTGTATGATTCCATCTATATGACATTTTGGAAAAGGCAAAGCTGTAGGGACAGAGGCTTGTGATTATGGGAGGAGATTGACTATAAAGGGACACAACGAACCTCTTTGGAGTGAGAAAAATGTATCTTCATTGTGGGGCACTTACATGATGGTATGCATTTGTCAAAATATTTTGAAGTATATACCTGAAAATAGTTCTGTGTGTAAATTATACCTCAATAAACCTGACTCAACAGACAAAATAATAATGGCAGATAGTTAAATTTAGAGCCAGACTTTCAAATTGCTATAAGACAAAGTGTTGAAATAGATTTACAAAATACTGAGGCGTATTCAGTTACAGCTGTCACAATGAACATTTTCAGCAAGAGAGACAATTGCACTGTCCACGTCACTAACTGCCTCTTGTCAACCATTCCAGTGGATGCCTCCGAAGCACACACCACACTGTTGCCACTTCACACTTCACAGACTGCTTAGCAGACCCTGCTCTTGAACTAGTGTTGCTTGTGTTCTTCATGGAAGACCTCTTAACTCCTTTGTGAACCACTCTTCCTCTATCTGCTCTTGTAAAATTTCTTACCCAAGCCATCCATTTCCTTGCTGGCTGTTTCCTCCCCTACCATGGCTTAAATTAAACCAATATGCTAATGACTCCAGAGTCTATTTCAAATATACATCTCTCGCTGAGCTTCAGATCTGTGTATGTGACTACATACTGGGCAGCTCTCCAGGGACCTCCTAGGATTCCGTACACCAAAACCCGTCTCTAAAATCACTTCCCATCTGAAGCTTAGTAGTGACACCATATACACAGTTGCTTAAGCAAAAATCTAAGAGCCAGACTTTAATACTCTCTTTTTTTCATTCTTCACAACTCCTATATCAGTCCCAAGGCCAAAAGTTCATGGTAGTCAAGTCTCATTCAAACTCATCCCCCTTTTTCCATTCTCGAGTCACTCACCAATACAAACAGTTCACCTGTGTGCAGATTATCACTAGAGCCACCCATCGGCCTCTAGGACTCTGCTGTTGCTCCTTCCCAGTTGTTCTCCATTTGTGATCTTACTAATACAGATCTTTGCTTTCCACTCTTATGGTTAAAATATTTTAGTGTATTCCAATTGCTCTCAATAAAACCTCTTTAGAAAGGTCTGACCTTGACCTACGGTTCATAACCTTGACCTATGGTTCATAGGTCTTTCAGGATCCGGACATTCAGGTTTAGGAAGGAAGAACACAAACTCAGTTTGGGCATTTCAAGTTTGACGTGCTGAGAAGATATAGTGGTCCCCTTGGGTTTTGATAGTGCACATCTAGAAACCCTGACGAAGAGCACAGCCAGAGATATTTTCTGGGAATCCACCTACAGAGACGTTGGAGATGAAATAATTAACCTAAATAGGATATGCATAAAGAAAAAAGAGCAAAGCAACACACAGAATTTTTCATTAAGCAGACAATAAATTTTGCTAATTCTACCTTATAAATCTCTTTCTAATCAGACTGTTCCTCATCATCCCATGGCCACCATCCTGATTTAAGCTGTCACCTGGGCTTTCTTCTTGGCTATTGCCCTTTGCAGTCTTCCCTTTAGTCCATACTCTACAGTGCTATCAGAATGACGGATCTAACACACAATCTGATCACACCCCTCACTCTCTAAAATCACTCAAGAACTCCCTTGCATAATGAATAATGTAAAAAAGCATCATACTATATAGGTAAGGATATAGATATTGGAGGTTAAAGAGTTTCCTTTAGCAGAATATTTAATGATTTATATCTTTTTCTTAATTGCATTATGTTTCTGTGTCCTAAGTCTATCACTAGTGTGAGGGTATCATTTATTTTAATAATATTTAATAAGTGTCAATAATAATAATAAAATATTTTTATAATTACCGATATACTGTTATAAATATATGTATCAGTTTAGAGTAGCTGTGGTATGTATTGAAACTAATTTATTTAGTAGAATACAGGCACTACAAATCTCTGGATCTTATTCTAACATATTGTTAATTTAAATTTCTGGGTGCATTTTTTTAAAAACCTTATTTGGGATTTTTATCATTAAAAATTTGTTACAATTATTTTAATATTGAAGAGAAAAGTAAATATTTGAGAATATTTAAGAATATCACAAAACCTTTAATCATAGATTTGCTTTCTCATGCCTTAAAAGTTAGTACGAATCCACAGTAATGAAAACAGTATGGCCCTGAACTAAACAAATCAATGTCACTAAAAAGAAACCAGAAATAGATGCAAATACATTTAGGAATTTAAAACATGACAAAAAGAAATTTCAATGTAGTGGACATTGCACATGTGAAAATGGAAGGGGAGAAAAGGTAATTCCCATCTCACCTCACACATACACCTTAATTCCACAAGAATTAAAATTTCAAATACAGAAGTAAAAGTTTACAATAAGACGAGGAGACTAATCATTTAGCATTAGGAAAAATAGGTCTCCCGAAGCAATAAATTAAACCAAAATCCATAAAAGAAAACAGAGAGACATATTTTTCTATACAATTAGTAAAAAAATTAGATGTCAGCAATCACCCAAACAAAGACAAAAGACACAAAGAGAAAAACTATCTTCAGAACATACATACCCAGAGAAACATTAATATTTCCTTACATAAAAGATTGCATAAAATTGATAAGAAAAAGGATAAAAAAAATCCAATGTAAATAACGAAACCTACATGAAAAAATAGAGCTAATTAAAAATGGGGGGATAGCCCTTAACCATGTATAAAATAAAATTAAGATCCTCACAGAAAACTATATTTCAGCCATGTAGTCAACATTGTTTTAAGAGAGAGAGGCCTTTCCAGGCTGCCAGAAATGCAGGGATGCGTGTTCTCCACTGCTCTTGGGAATCTGAAGTGCTACAGCTCATGGGAAAGAAACCCAGCAGTTTCTACAAAACCTAAAACTGCACATGCCATTTGATTCAGTATTACTGCTTTTGTGAATCAATATTATGGCAACATAAGCCAAGATACTTAAATATAACATCTTAATGCTTACGAAAAAGAGTTTAATAAATAAATGTTTTACATGCTATAGAATATGATTTAGCTATCAAAAAAGGAAATACTTAGATATATCATTATTGGCCAGAAAAGATGCCCATGTTGTTAAGGGAGAAAAGAAGTAATGTATAAGGGGACATCTGGGTTAAAGGTGCATATTTGGGAAAATACAGATGATGTTTAAAGCCATAGGAATGGACGATATTGCCAGGGATTTTGAGTAGTGTTAGGGCCAAGCCCAAAGAAGAAGAGAACATCAGCAAGAGAGGCAGAGGAAAAATAGCCCAAGGAGAAAACACCCAAGAGATGTAAAAGAAGAGGTCGTAGTCAAGTCAGAAACTAATGAATATGAGGTCTCATGTCCACAGGATTTTTCCACATACAGGTGGTTTAACCAAAGTGGATTCAGTGGAGCACTAAAAGAAGGCGGCAGAATGCAGCAAGTGGACAAATGAAAAAGGAGATGAGGCTGGAGACCACGTGCACAGGCAAAGTTTTCAAGGCATGACCGACTGTGAAAACAAAGAAATGAGGCGGGGCCGGAGGGAATATGAGACAGGGGCCTGTGTGATTATGTGAAGGTGAGCGCATCAGGACAGGTGTTCGCTGTCATGGAAATGGCGAAGAGCTCCATGGCACAGGAGGAAGGGAAGAGCTGAGGAGGAGAGAACTCTATGAGGGGGCAATGGAGGGCGGAATCCAGAACACATTGGCCTCAAGCACAAGGGGTCCTTTCACTGCTGCAGAGGAGAAGCAGGCAAAGAGGAACTCACACGCAGGCACCTTTGTGGACAGAACGGTGGGAAGATATGAGCCTTATAACAGATGACGTCTATTTTTTCAGTGTGGGAGACTGAAGGAAAGAGAAGAGGTCTCTGGGAATGAACAGTTGTGCCTACCGTGGAGACATGACGAGCGCGCGGGAGTGTGTCATCCGACAGAAACTTATGAGCATGATGTTAAAATGAAATTAGTCTGTGTGTGCTCTGATGACCCCCTTCAGTGATCATCTACTGTTTGGTGCAAGGACAAAGCTGGAAAGTTAAGCTCGACTTTGGTGAGGAATATGTGTCTTGAGGGCAATAGCAGGAGAGGAGGACAAGGAGTGGAGAGGCTTCAGTGACAGACCCTGGCATCTGGACCTGACAGAGAGCAGGTAAAGGGAGAGTGAGGATATGGCGGGACCAGTGTGTGGCATTTTGGTGACCTTGTAGAATCACTAGAGGTTCTTGAACAAGCAAGTAGCAGTAGAAGAGTGTGGAAGGCATTTTGGTGGAGGTAGAATTTGTGAGGAGGAGTGGCTTGGAGGACACAAGGGTGGCCTTGGTATTATAAAACTTGTTTAACGTGTAAACTAACAGGCTTTTTGGTACAATTCATTCCTAGTTGCTCTAAATGAATTAGCACTTCCAGAGAACATTCACTTCCAATAACTTTAACCTTCCTTCTACTGCAAACAATACTGCCCCAAGCCCATGTGCTCAGAGAAGAGCAGAACCAGGAGAGAAACAGGCCGGGCAGAGTTACTATAATACTTCTCTCCCGGAACCATGTGAAGGGAACTTAACAAGAGGACCTCAAGCTTCTGCTCCAGGTTGTTAAGAGTTAAACAGAACCAGAGTTTTAAGGTCTCACATGGCACTGAAACTCCGTGAGCCCATTATTCCCTCAAGCTCCTTGTCTCATTCCTGCTTGCACCTCAGCTGAAGCACATGGTCAAGTTCATCTGTTACCTCTCGCCAGGCACAGAATCTCACTGCGCATCCATCTGAGGATACTTCTTGACCACAGAGAGACGTAGAACACAGTGCTTTTTGTCGTTCTGTTCCAGGGGAGGGGAACCTGCGGCCTTGGGGCCACATGTGGCCTTCTGGATCTTTGAGTGTGGCCTTTGGTTGAATCCAGATTTTATAGAACAAAAGCAATTTGTTCTGTGAAATTTGAATTTGGTCGAGGGGCTGCACCTGGGGATCTGGAGAGCTATACATGTCCTTGAGGCCACAGGTGCTTCCACAATAATTTTTCATATTCTAGTATTTAGCATTTCTATATAAGATATGTAGAGCATACAGAATTAGGTCAGTTCCCATGGATTCAGAAAGGGCTGTGGGTGGTGATGCGGATCTAAGCGATTTCTTTTTTTCAATATTCTCTTACACTGTCTTAAAGTTTTCTTTTTCTGATTGTAAAAGCAAAACGTTTCCATTGCAGACAATTTTGAGAATAGAGACTAGTTTATAAAAGTAACTGATAATACTATAATCCAGAGATAACTACTGTTGGAATGAACCAGGGTCAGAATGAAAGACAGGTGTGTGGTAGAAACGGCAGTCATATGATGAAGGGACAAAGTGTAAGAAATGGGGACCAATGAACCTTGTCAGGAGATCAGCCCCATACAGGGGACAACGATCCAGAGAAGTCATGTGCATCAGGAACAACCATTAAATGTTGAATTATGATCCGTATCATAAACTCTTCTGATACCACAAAGGACCTCACTTTTCTTTCTAGATTTTATTCGTCCTTCAAGATCTAGCTCAAGACATACTCAAGATGCCCTTGACTAGTTCAGCACACAATGAAATATAATTTCCAGACTCCTTTAGCACTTTGTACCATTTCTCCAGAGAAGTCAGCATTTGATAATATTCACACTTTCTTTCCATCTTTTAGATATTGCAAAACTCAGAGCTTGGAAAATAGGTGGATCTTTAGTTAGTAGTTGCTAATTACCGTGATGAATTCGTCAGGCATATTTAAATTCATTAATTTTAGATTTCATCTCTTATACTGGTGGGCTGCAAGAATGATCTCAAATGCTTCCATTGACAAGGCATCATTACATCTTTTACTTTTCTGAAATTCTACAATCAAATAACTTAATTAAAACAAAAGTAACATAAGGTGGGAAAAGGGAAGCCTCATACTGTGTTTGGAAACCAGCTACTCCCTGAATCTCCCACATCCGTGTCACTCTGTCCCTTTGTGCTTTCACCCATGCTCCCTGGCTGCCCTCAGCCAGGTGTGTTCACTCTGCCTAATGAGCTCCAGGTTCCTTGTTGGAATGATGCAGAGAGCTTCGGGAGTTTCCTCTGCAGAGGCACAGAAAGGAAAATAATGACATTCTGCTAGTGCAGTGAAACATGAGAGGCAATACAAAAGCCAGTGGAGAGTACTGCCCTATATATATTTCACCAAGATAATAACCCCAAGATTTAAGAGGTTAAAACAAAACACTATTCTCACATTTCTTAAATATGCTGAATGCCCCTTCATTCTTATTAATGAAAAAGCCAATATACAAACTTACGAGCTGACCAGTGAATTATTTTTGAAGTCAAAATTATTCTGCAAGCTAAAAGCAATGCCACTTTTGGCAATGTGTAAGAGTAAGACATTTTTATTTCTATTAATCATAGAGTTTTAATTCCTGCATACATCCTCCACCAAAGACTTATAACAGAAAGGTAAATATTTTCCTCCTTAATCATTATTAATGTTTTTCAGTCTCCTTTAGTGCAAACCTCATGATTCATTCCAAACATGTGTTCCCTTAATATGTTACTTAAATTTAACATTGTGATGTCCTCTGGCAACAAAACCTTATCTTAAAAGGAAACCATTTTTCTAGAAATATCATCTGTCACTTTAAGATCATGACATAAATGTACAGAAGTTTTCAGAAGTGCTACTGGAGGAAAAAATGTATATATAGCAAGCCATTTTTAGATAAATATGTCTTCCTCTTCATTATTACTATCCAGAGAAGTCTAGATGCAGCTATTATCTAGCTCAGAAAATTCAGGCATCAAAGAAACCCTTGATAAACCCATTAGAAAAGCCACTGACAAACTATTTTTTCACCATATGAATATCAGTGTAGAGCATTTGGTACAGAGTCACTTGAGTCTCTAAGCATTACAAGGTGAAGGACACAAGGACAAAAGTTTACAGTCAAGGATAATCCTGAAGATCAAGCTTACAAAATGCACTGAATGCAGGCTTAAACAGTCAAACTTGAGAGTAAAACAATAACTAAATGACCTTAGCCTCGTATTAGTGAATTAAGCTTTTATGTACTTTATTAATATGTGCTGACACCAGAAATATCCTTAGACAATTCCTTTCTATATGCTGCTTTTGCTTTTTTTTTTTTTTGATTGCTCTTTCTATGAATCATTTTTTAAAAAACCTAAAGTTTTAAAGATTTTTGTACTATCAGCATTTGGATCACATTGGAATTATTTCAGAATCTGAAATAAAGGGGCAATATATTCAGCCTGTAAAATACCCTTCAAAGTCACCCATGTGGATGTGGTCTACCAGAAGACCTGTCTTAATTTTGGCATCTACGTAAAATAATACTTCACAAAGACAAATAACCACATGAACAAATCATCAAGCTTACTTACAGCACTTGATAAAATGATAGTGAGACATCTTTCCATCTCAGACAGGAATCCTGCTACCGGTTCCAGCATTCTCTTCTGCTACAACTGTTGTCCCCAGGAAATGCATTATTCAGAGACCTTACTCAGGTAACAGTTTACCTCGGAATGCATTACTGAACAGAGGCTCTGTTCCATGATCCTGCAAAAAGCTTCAAACTCATTCTCATTCAGCAGCTGGAGTTAAGATAACCCTCTCTGGTGGGTCCTGAGGCACCACGGCTGCACGTGCTATTGTAGTCCCCTTGATTGACAGCCGCTGGTGCCACAATCCCGGGAGTGGTCAGCTCTAATCGGTGCTCACATGCAGCCACATTCCGCCGCACGGAGGTGTGCTGCAGTGCGGCTCTCCCCGTTCTGCCTGCTAATGGCTTTTCAGTAGCTTCCAAATGGCAGCAAACTAAGCGGATGAGTGGGCTGGAGAAAGCAGCCAAACGAGGGATCCTAAATCTTATTTGTGCACATCGTCCATCAGTCAAATATGACCAGATTCTTAGCTGGTAGTAAAGCTGATTATTTTTAGTTCCCACCAGTTGCTGTGTGTGAATAGGAAATTGGGAGCAGGAACTCAGAATAGCCACCTCTTACAATCAGAGACCTTCTGATCTGCCTTTAGGAATGAAAAAATTACCATCATGTTCCACAACCCGTCTTTTTAGTTATCTGTGCAGAATGTAAAACTTAAATTATCCACAAGAAGCTTTTGGTTTGCATAGCTTTAAAATTTAGGATTCTGCTACCTCTGCAGACTGCCATGAATTTAACTGCACAGCCCAAATGGGCAAAGTTAGTGTGACTGAATTGGAATCAGAAAGAAATATATGGTCTGCAAAGGTTTATTGCCATAAGAATAAATATCATGCTTACAATGCAATAGCTGTGTTAGCCAAATAAAAGAGTCATATTTAAATCATTTACAAATTCAATTAATAATTTTTTGTAAAATTGATACATTTCTATGATGCTCTCTGTAAACACATTGACAAGTCTAGAATTTGTGTTTCAGATTTTGAGGGCATTGGAAAGGTGAACATGAACAGTATGTTAAACATTCACATTCTTCTATGGTAGAGACATAAATCTTGGACTCATTGAACAAAACTCGAAGAGTGACGTTTTTATTAAACTAGATTATAAATCTCAAATCTATGTGACAAAGGATCATGACTATTAAATTTTTAGTAAAATAACATTCTAACCATTTTAGTAGCATAATGCAAAAGAACAAGTTAAGGTTTCAATCAGAACAGCCTGAGTTCAAATCCAGATTCTATCACTTACCAATGTCAATTTAAACAAGTTTATTCTCTGGTAAACCTCCCAGAGGCTCAGTTTCCTCATATATACATGGGAAGTATAATTCCTAACCCTTAATCTGAAGGTTAGGAGTAAATGCACATAAAATTATAGTTTATATCATTTATGTTCAGTAAAAAGTTGCTGTTAATATTAACAAGGAAAAATATTTAGTTATGTATCAAATAACTGTTACGGGCACTTTAACTTGTTTTTCCAAGACTCAGAATGAGGATTTGCAGTCTTCATTAGTAATGCTGATTCCTCATTTATTTGTTCATTCCACAATTAATTGTTGAGAGTCATTGTCATACAAGTCACCATTTGGGGTGCTTTTCAGAAATAAAAGTATGTCTAAAACATAGCCTACATACATATAAGGAGTATGTAGTGTATTTTTAAAGATTTCCTTGGGTGTTTTGTAATGTTCCAATAAAACTGGAAGAGACAATTATATGTTTTGTTATTCAACGTAGTGAGCAATGTCTTGTCCTCTTAAGTCAATACAAATCTTCATATGTGCATGCAGTGATAATGAGTTTATGAGGATGTTGTCTAGCATTTCTCTGGGAATGATTCTATCTATCTAGATATCTGCACCCCTCACCTTAACACAAGGTCAGATGAACAGTATGTCATCTACCTACCTCCCTTAAGTGCCTGAATGTCTCAGTTTTCTGCAAATTGCATGCCTCTGCATCTGCACATACTCGGAAACCATATTAAGACAACCGAGTCCTATGACACCATTCATACTTCAAAATGAAAAATAATGTATGAGACTCAGAGAAGCATGATGTGCACTTGGCAAAGAAAATATGTTACCAAAAATATGATTGATTTGTACCCTAAATTATGGTTTTTAAGTAACTTAAACACTTTTCTTGCAAGAACTCTTACCAGAATACCCTGTGAGAATTAACATCTCTCCCCATACTCCAGGGGATAATTAAGAAATGTGTTTATTTTTGATTTACTCATTTACTCCATAAACATTTAGCAAGCCACTGTTTCGGGCTACAAGAGAGAATCATGATTCCATCTCTGTCCTAAAAGTGCTTATAATCTGGTAAAATACAGACAATTAATCAAGCTAGCGCAATGTAGTGTGCTAGAAATTACAAGACTGGAATGTAGACCTCTAAAACAACATATAGGAGCAACATTCAATCCACTTTGACAAGCTGAAAGAGGATACTCTGAGAAATGTTTTGTAGATTTATTAAAATCCTTAGAATCTATTTCATATGCATGAGCTGTATGTTCATATAATTTCCCCAGATTAAGAGGTCCTTTTATCTTTTTGTCTTTGGAAATCACATACTCATCCTCTCAACACTGGCAGAACTATGTTTAAACACATGGAAATATATCTTTATATTTTTCATTATCATCAAACAAAAATTAATTTCCAATACAGGCATTAATACTGAGGGAAAATAATTTGGGCTCCATTAACTTTGCTTCCTTCATAAAATAGGGGGAAAAAAAGGCAATTTAAAACTGATTAAAATTTCTTGGTCTATGCCCATCCCTAAGAAACTCAGCTCAATGTTAGGCCATCACATCAATCATTTGGGGGTCCCTTGAATCTTATATTTTAAATATAATATCAGAGCTGATGACAGTAGTAAGAAAGGAAGCAGGCTGGATTAGATATATTGTTAGCAATTTATCTATTTTGCAGAATATGGTCATTAAGTACAAAATTAAATCCATGCATTGGAAAGAAGAGATTAATTTTCATTGCCAGAAAACTTACAAACTAATAAAGCACAATTATTTTATTTTTGGAGTTATTACAATGAACTATTGTTCTCACTGAATATGTCACACATAATACTTTAAAAGCAATTGTGAGTAATCAAGAAACTCCTTTTTCTCTTTTTACACCAAACAGCTACTCGCTATTCACACTATTTCAGATTTAAAAAAACACACAATTTTTTTAAAGATTAGCATTATTATACACCAGATTTTATCAAATAAGGCTAAATTATTTCCAGACCCCCCCCAAATATGAAACTGGAATGAGTCTAATGAGAGATAAGCATTTAAACGTTACAAATTTGCTTAGTAAATATTTTTTAAAATGTGATCTGTGAACACACAGCTTCAAAAAGCCCCCAGGTAGTATACTACTTCATGTTCTCATTTAGAACCCTATTTTGAGGGTGTACAACCTGCACATCCCTAATGCCCGTCTTTTGATGGATAATTCCTAAATCTAATAGTTCTTGCATTTTCATATCTTATTAAATGATGGAATTAAAACTCAAGTTTGTAAACATCACCATTTTAGGTAGGGTGTATACACATAGTGGGTAACCACAAAATTTCCAAATAATGATATAAATAACACACAACAGTTTCTTGTAATGCAAATTCAAGCTCTGTGACTGGGCATCCTTGCCTTTGCCCTGTCAATAGGTTAGGGATTATAAATATTAGACATTAATGAAGCAAATCTCACACAGGTTTAGGGACCTCGAGCCACAGGTGACCCACACAATAGCTGGGAACTAAATTTATACTATCTTCTGTTACAAGTATTGACAGCTTCTGAGCAGAGGGAGTCAAGATCTTTCCTGGGAACATGACTCTTATCTAATAAGCCCTTTGAGGTTTACAGGATCCTTTTCTGAAGGCTGCAGAGAATGAAAGATCTGAGCTGTAAAGAAGAAAAAGGCATAAATGAACTCAGCTCTTTCCATAAAGTCAGTCTTACTGGTTAAGCCCTGGTGCCTCAGGACTGGGATCAAGCCTGCCTTGAATGTTTGACCAGGTTCCTGACTGACCAAGTCCCTGCTCTCGGTCTGCTGACTACTGGGGCTGATCTTGACTTTAGCCAGCCCATGAAACCACTGGCTTTCAGATTCAGGACTGCACAGGGTTGTGCTCACCACAGCTTCAAACGTCACACACTTCTCCAACCAGAGCAAAGGGACATTTATGTTAGATGTGGGCAATTGTGGGACAAACAGAAGGGAATTTTCAATACAGATTTGTGTGGCTGGAAAGAAAGTAGGGGTGTGAATATGGACTGCCTTTTTCATGTCAGCAGAGCAGTGAGGGCACTAACCCAGCTGGACACTGCTTTAGCACCTAAAAGTGAATGTGTAATACCAGGATTAAAAAATACTCATTGCCATTCATTCTGATATTTTCATAGAATAGCAATGTAAAGTAGAGAAAGAATGCAAATTCAAAACTGTTCACAAAACCTGAAAATTACTCTTACTGTAATCCAAGATAGATCCATATAACAACATGTGCATATATGTTTATTGATAGGGATACATGGACACACACACACACACACACACACACACACGCACAGGCTATATGGGGTGTTCGAATTGCTCCTTAAGGGCATTTGGTCACCCACATTCCTTTGGTTTGTTTTCCCCCTCTAATCGAAATGAAATGCTTTGAATTCTACTGAGTACCTATTAAATTGTGTATCTAGGAAAGGCAATCTGTAAAGCATTTGTAGATTTTTCCCTCGAATGTCGACCACTTTAAAATCTCTCCAGTGTATGTGTTACAACTATCTGGGAGGACTTTCCCATTTTCAGATGTCATTTCACCTCACCAAAATTTGACCTTGAACGAGAGTTTGCATATATTAACCATGAATAAGAAATGGACAGTGTTAGTTTATGTATGTGTGCTTGTACCTAGGTTTAAGTGCATGTGTGTGATACGGATTCATGTAAACACATGGATAATTAAGTATTCATTGCCTTGTTCTTCAGTCCATTTGAGGGAATAAACAGTGTTCTGTAACCAGTTACCAGAGGTAGGCAAATGAATAAACTTTCACTGATGATGAAGGTGAGCATAAAGGTTAGTGATAGCCTAAATAAGAGAAAGGAGATGAGC
>RJWJ010027163.1:0-22418 GCA_004363605.1 Indri indri
TCCTTGATGGTAAAAATCATACTTTCCTTCTGATAAAGGGAAGATACCTTTCACATGGGAATTTCATCTCCTGCTTTTAAAAAACAGAAGGAGGATCAGAGTGATCTTCTTGCAGCTGCTGTTTTTCAAGTGCTTTTAACTCAAAATAGTCAATATGCCAGAATGGCATATCTTGGGGTGGCCTGTTCTGAACCCCTTCCCTATCATCCTATCCATAAGCGGAAATACAGAGCTTTTAAAGGGAGTTTTCAGCTTTGGGCTATTGCTGTTTAACTGTAGCATGTCTGGTAAAGACAATCTTGTAACCTCTGCCTGGACAATTCCATTGAGCCATCTCCTGTGGACAAAGAACAAAGAACACTGACCTGCCACTCTGATTACTGGCCTCAGGCAGGGATGTAGGTTTTAATTCCCCAAAAGAGTGGTGGTGGTCCAGAGGATTAAAGAGACAACTTGTAAAACATTTTACCCTTTTTTCAGGCCATTCCCTCTGTTACAGTTCGATGTTGAAACACATTTAGTTTGTTGGTAGTCTTTTGCTACTGCAAATAATGCAGCAATGAATAATTTTATAGGAAGTCATCTTTCTCATGTATATCTGTGCCCTGACCTTAATTAAAATTTTTTATTTAAAAATTCTTCTGCTGCTTTTTTTTTTTTTTTTTTTAGATAGGGTCCCAGTCCGTTAACCAAGCTGGAGTGCAGTGGTGTGATCATAGCTCGCTGTAACATTGATGTCTTGGGCTCAAAAGATCCTCCTGTCTCAGCCTCTGAGTAGCTTGGATTGGAGAGACAGCTAAAGAGCTCTTAGTCCTGAAGGCAGTTGGTAGCATAATAATAGGCATTCAGTAAGGAATAAGATTTATAATGTTCCAAGGCCTGACATTAAGTATAACGATTTCTAACAACTCAGGTGAAAGAGTGTCCTCTTTAGGGGGAGGAAAAAAAAAGAAAGAATGTCCTCTTTAATTCTAAGCAGTGCTCCTTTTAAAGACTAAATAACTGTTAATAGATATATATTTGCATAATGACTTTCTTTTTATTCTCTAAATTGCCTCCAACTAATTGCCTTAGCATATCTCTACTGTTTCTTGCTCTCCCACTACCACCTTCCCAGCTCCATTGATATGTAAAAATTAGGTAATTAGCTTTTTCCAAGAATAGTGCTAAATTTATTGTAAGTTATTTTAAATCTTGGATTAGCAAAGAGAACAGGAAAGTCTACTGGTAGAAAATATAGACTCAGACAAAAAAAATCCAAAAACATCCTGACCATTTCGTTATAGGGATTGTGACATGGAGGGGGAATTTGGAAGAAGTTATGGTGTTCTGGAGAGAGGCTTGGACCAAGACGTTGTCTGACCGCTATGACGAGAGGCTAGCATTATCCTAAGATTCTGCCAACCAACCATTTTTTTTATTTGCTTAAGTTATCCTATCCCCTCAGTGAGATACATATACCAAAGCAAGGGGAATGGATTCTGGAAATGAATATATAAAATTGAAACTGCCCTTTATAAAATTAATAAAGGTCCACAAGGTGGAAACTGTGGTAGGGGACTGAACTCTGCAAAGGTATAGCATAGTTAAAATGTATGTACAACCACCCATCGTTACCATTAAAATATGTATACAACCAGTTTGTTTTTCTATAATTACTACTCAAGAGTAACATAGCTGATGGTCATAAAGCTTCTTAACTTTTTTTTTTTTTTTTTTTTTTTGAGACAGAGTCTTGCTCTGTCACCCTGGCTAGAATGCAGTGGCATCATCGTAGCTCACTGCAACCTCAAACTCCTGGGCTCAGGCAATGCTCCTGGCTCAGTGTCCAGAGTAGCAGGGACTACAAGCATGCACCACCACACTTGGCAATTTTCAAAAATGTTTTTATAGAGATAGGGTATTGCTACGTTTCCCAGACTGGTTTTGAACTCCTGGCCTCAAGGGATCCTCCTGCCTTGGCCTCCCAAAGTGCTAGGATTACAGGAATGAGCCACCACCTCTGGCAAAAGAGTGCATAAGAGTAGCTATATTTATGTCAGATAAAACACGATTTAAGTCAAAAACAGTTAAAAAAAAAAAGGCAAAGAAAGTCATGTAACGACAGAGAGATCAATTCAGCAAAAGGATACAATTCTAAACATACACACTTTCAACACCAGAGCACCATCAATGATTAAAGCAAGATGCAGAGATTGAATGCAGCATGACTGCAGTTCTGTAAATAATTACTATGAACCTTTTCTATGTATGTGTATACAGTCATGCAGCACGTAATGATGTTTCCATAAAGAATGAGCTGCATATAAGATGGTGGTCCTATAAGATTATAATACCAAATTTTTACTGTACCTTTTCTATGCTTGGATACACAAATAGTTACCATTGTGTTATTTATTTATTTATTTGGTTTTGTTTTGTTTTGTTTTACACAGTTGGCCGGATTCGAACCTACCAATAATCAGCAGAGTGAACAGACAATCTGCAGAATGGGAGAAAATATTTGCAAAGTATGCATCCAACAGGGGACTAATATCCAGAATTTACAAGGAACTCAAACAAAACAACCACCACCAAAAAACCCCCCAAATAATCCCATTAAAAAGTGAGCAACAGGCTGGGCGCAGTGGTTTATGCCTGTAATCCTAGCACTCTGGGAAGCCGAGGCGGGTAGATCATTTTGTTATAGCAAGTGTTACAGCGACCGGACCTGAAGGAAGAACCGAGCAGCACATGGAGAGTCAGAGAACCAGAGTTTATTCACCGGCGGGCTCAGAGGGGACTCGCCACCAAATTCTGAGCACCACTTCCCTGGTTTCCCTTAGTTTTATACAGTTTGGGATAGTAGTCAGCTACCAATCATGTACAAGCATCAGTAGTTATCCAATCAGCGGCAGGTTTCAAACAGCAACCAATCAGTAATAAGCATCCAAACATAGCCAATCAGCAATGAGCCCTTTAAAATCAACCAGTTAGTATTGGTTTTGTGCCCAGGGTAATTCGGGGAAGTTTTGGCAGGGATTCCCCTATCAGTTTGAGCTCAGGAGTTCGAGATCAGCCTGAGCAAGAGCAAGACCCCCGTCTCTACTAAAAATAGAAAGAAATTAGCTGGACAATTAAAATATATATATAGAAAAAAATTAGCTGGGCATGGTTGCACATGCCTGTAGTCCCAGCTACTCGGGAGGCTGAGGCAGGAGGATCGCTTGAGCCCAGGAGTTTGAGGTTGCTGTGAGCTAAGCTGACACCACGGCACTCTAGCCTAGGCAATAGAGTGAGACTCTGTCTCAAAAATTAAAAAATTAAAAAAAAAAAAGTGAGCAACAGGCATGAACAGACATTTTTCAAAAGACATACAAAAGGCCAACGGGAATATGAAAAAATGCTCAACATCACTAATCATCAGAGAAATGTGAATTAAAGCCGTAATTAGATATCATCTTACTCCAGTCAGAGTGGCTATTATTAAAAAGGAAAAAAAGAACAGGTATTGGTGAGGTTGCGGAGAAAAGGGACTGCTTATAACATTGTTGAGGGGAATGTAAATTAGGACAGCCTCTGTGGAAAACAGAGTGGAGTTTTCTCGAAGAACTAAAGGTAGACCTACCTTTTGATCTATCAATCCCACTACTGGGGATCTACCCAAAGGAAAAGAATTATATCAAAAAGATACCTGCACCCATATGTTTATCACAGCACTATTCATAATAGCAAAGGTAAGGAATCAACCTAAGTGTCCATCAACAGATGATTAGATAAAATGTGGTATATACACACAATGGAATACTATTCAGCCATAAAAAAGAATGAGATAGTGTTTTTTGCAGCAACATGGATAGAACTGGAGGCTATCATCTTAACTGAAAGAAGTCAGACACAGAAAGACAAATACTGCTGTTGCTCCATGAATTAATATTGAACGTGTTTGGGGACAGGATTTGTCTTAGGAGTTTTGCAGAGCTTTGCCCTGAAGGAATATGTGAACGTGTTGGTTTGCATTTCAAGTGCTGTTACACACGGAGGGGCGTCTCTGAAAGGCAGTAGCGGCTGTATCCCACAAGGCGCCGTGTTTCTCAGACCTAAAGGTTTGGATTTGCTTTGTAAAGCACAAGTGAATCTGTTAAAAACTACAGGCTGAGAGCTGACAATGGAGTGCTCTCAGGAACAGACAGCTTCCCGAATGGCTAAAAGCAAAGCTCTTGTTTAAACCACTCTAGACTCTCCATTCACAATAACCTAATAAACATGGAGCCAACATATCTCTGTTTAACCCCTCTGTTAAATGATAAACTTACCTTAGAATTTAGAAGTTAACCTTTGAAAGACTTTGTAACCGTTTGCTCACGTAGATAGAATTTGTTACAGAATCTGTAGAAGCCTTTTGAAAATCTGTTAACCTGAGAGGAACTACCTGCTGTTATGTAAATCTGTTGCCCCTGGCAATTATTCACTATTCCCTATAAGTTACCATGTAAGACCTCATTCGGGGCTTTTTGAGACCAACGGAGAGGTCCAAGCCCCCTGAGCTCCCGCTTTGCCTATAATCTTTATAAACTTATAAAACTATATCTTTGTCTCAGTGTATTCTTTTATTTCTTCCATTTTCCATTTTTCTCTATTATTTTCTTATCCCTTGCAACTCTACCAAAGGGACCTGGCTTTTTGCGGGGAGCATTGGCCACATTCCCCACATACTGCATATTCTCACTTGTAAGTGGGAGCTAAATAATGTGTACACATGGAACCAGAGTGGAATAATAGACAATGAAGACTTGGAAGGATGAAGGGGTGTGAATGACGGGAAATTATGTAATCGCTACAATATATGGTATTTGGGTGAGGGATACCCTAAAAGCCACTTCACCACTGTGCAATCTATGCATGTAACAAAATCACACTTGTACTCATAAATTTATACAACTAAAAATAAATAAATAAATTAGAAATAATAAAAAGAAAAGACATGGTTCATACAAGGCTCTGCCATGGTAGCACCTTTTATTCTGCACAGCCTTAGCAGGTGGCTATCTTTTTATGGGAATATGATTTGTTTCTCTACTTAGTATGAAATTAGGGAGACAAAATGAGGAAAAACAATAATTACCACCTCATATCTTTATTGGAAGGGCAATTATTGTTGTTATTATTATTTTCTACTATCGCCCTCAGTAGTGATGGTTGGGAAACTTGGGTTTCCACAGAAAACAGCTGTTTTTGTCTAAATAGGCATTTGAATGCTTGTCACTATCTAATACCTATTGAGAAATTCTCCAAGGCTGTATTTTTCCATCCCTGACCTTAAGGAGGTTACACACGACAAAAAATTAACATTCACATGCAAAAACCCTTTATAATGGGCATTTTATGGTGTGGCTTTAACAGTATTACTGTGACTCATGCAATCCAGGGATCCTCACTCTACGTTTTTGCCATTATTAGGTGGCGCTCATTGGAAGTTTACCTCTGCTACTTGTACAACCTCTTTAAGGTTGCACTCTCTCCCCCTCCCTTCTTCCTTCTTTGCCTGAATTTTTTACTGTATTTTCTGAAGGACAGCATTAATTCAACAAATACTTAATGTTTATAATGTGTCAGGAACTGGACTCGGTGTTAGGAATACAAAGACAAATAAGTGATTGTGTGTGCAAATAAGAAAAGATTCCTGGCTGGGCGTGGTGGCTCGCTCCTGTAATCCTCGCACTCTGGGAGGCCGAGGCAGGTGGATTGTTTGAGCTCAGGAGTTCAAAACTAGCCTGAGCAAGAGTGAGATCCCATCTCTACTAAAAAAAAAATACATAAATAAATTATCTGGACAACTAAAAATATATAGAAAAAATTAACCAGGCATGGTGGCCCATGCCTGCAGTCCCAGCTACTTGGGAGGCTGAGGCAGGAGGATCACTTGAGCCCAGGAGTTTGAGGTTGCTGTGAGGTAGGCTAACACCATGGCACTCACGCTAGCCACGGCAACAGAGTGAGACTCTGTCTCAAAAAAAAAAGAAAAGATTCCTAAAACATTTACAAATATTATTGAATACCTGTTATGACCCATAGTTTCTTGGGATACACTGAGAAGCAAAACAAAGATTTCTGTTCTTGTAGGGTGTACATGCTAGCAAGTGGGGACATACAGAAAATCATACAAATACATGAATTAGGCCAGGCACGGTGGCTCACACCTGTAATCCCAGCTACTAGGGAGGCTGAGGCGGGAGGATTGCTTGAAGCCAGGAGTTTGAGAGCAGCCTGAGCAACACACCATCTCACCTTATCATCCTTAGGTTTTGTCATGATGACTAGTTCTCACATCCATGGTGGCTGCTTTACAACCATGGTAACTCATGATTCTGTCAGGTTGGCAGTCTACTCTTGGTTCTTGGTGTGTTCTTGGCCAAAGAATGACCAGACACACCGATAGCAAGGTCATCACGAAGCCAGGTTTATTGAGGAAGAGCAAGATAGTTTTATAGAGCGAGGGCAAGACACATTCACCACAGATGATGAACGGACCACCTGTCATAACAAGAGGCTCTGGTAACGGTCCGGGGGCCTGTTTTATACTGTCTGGATTGGGAGCTCCTCATGCTTCAAATGTCACCATTGAACCATTCTGATGGACAGTTAATGACATGGTAATTAGCCTTAGGTTACTCCAGGTCATTTTCCAGACCCTATTGTTCCTGGGCTGTCTGGCCTGAGGGCTGGGGAATTCCCTGCATTCTTTTGCAGATTGGCAGGGCTATTCCTCCTTCCCCCAGGTATGGCAATTGCTTGGGGCAGGATCAAGATAGGGCAGCACCAAGGTGGGGCACTAGGCCTTTTCCTTCTTCCCCAAGTGTGGCAATTGCTTGAAGCAACACCAAGGCAGGGTGCCCACTTTTGTCCCCAGGAGAGATGGAGGTCCCTCACTATCTACCTAACAATTCCACATTTTAACATCTCTGAAAAGCAGGCTGCATCTCATAATCAATGGAGGTCTTGCAGTTGATGTTGGCCCTGCAGCCATCAAGACTAGTTCCCATGGCCTGGGTTTGTGTGCAATTGGATGCATCTGTTCACAGGACCTTAGATATATAAATTATGGGGAGTATAAGTTTTAGTTGAGGTTAATTGCTGTTTGAAGTGTTTTCTAGATCTGTACCATCCAATATGGTAGCAACTAGCCAAATGTGGCTATTGAGTGCTTGAAATGTGACTAGTCCAAATAATATGAAAGGATGTAGTACAAAAAAAGAATGCAAAATTCTCGCTAAGGATTTGCATATTGATTACATGTGCAAAGTATAATATTTTAGCTACATTGTGTTAAATAAAATATAATGGTGACATTAATTTTGCCTGTATCTTTTGCCTTTTCTAATGTGGCTACTAGAAAACTGAAAATCACGTAAGTGGTTAGGTAGATTGTGAGGGATTCCAGGTCTCCTGGGGATGGAAGTGGGTGCTGTTGCCTTGGGGCAATTGCCTCACTTGGGAAGAAGGACAAGGGTGGGCCCCAGGCTTCCATCTTGGTCCTGCCCCACCGTAATTCTTGCCCAAGAGACTGCCATACCTGGGGGAGGAGGGAATACTCTATGAATCAGCCAATCATAACTTTGTGCACCAGCTGCAAAAGAGTGCAGAGGACTCTCTAGCCCACAGGCCAAGCAGCATAGGTACCACAGAGTCCAGAAATTGACCTAGAACAACTTGCATGTGTAGTAGTGCAACTCCCAACTGTCCAATCAAAGTAGTTCCATGGTGACGTCTGAACCACTAGGGAGGTCCCAATCTAGGCCCTATAAAACAAGACACATACCATAAGAAGGCCCTTTCTGCGCCCTTCCTTTGGCTCTCTTTTCCTTCTGCGACAATGGGTCTGGTCATCATCTGTGGTGCATATAAACCTATATATGGCTCTTGCCCTATAATCTTATCTTTCTCTCCTCAATAAACCTCATTTTTGTGCTTGCCTTACTTCGGTGTGTCTGGTCATTGTTTGGCCATGAGCGCACTAAGAACCGACATTTCAGACTAAAACCTGACAAAGTGACTTGCATTCTATTTCTATCGCACAGCACGGAGTTCAAAGATAATTGAGCAACGGTCATGGCAGGCACTGAATGGAGCAGCAGACATAGGATAAAAATAAATGTCTAAATAGGTTTACTAGAGCTCGTCTCTAAAAGGCAGTAGGTATAAAATGAGAATTATAAGCAATAACAGAGCATGTCAGTTTAAATGGGGGCATTTCCTTTCTTGGTGAATGAATAGTTATAAAGATATGTGTGCCCCAAACCTAGACTAAGAATGTCAGGAACACCCCAGAAGCCCTCTGTGTCAGTTCCATCCTTCTCCCTCCCGGCTCCCAGAGATAACCAAGGAATGAGGAGTTATTGTTTAATGAGGTCAGAGTTTCAGTTTGGGAAGATGGAAAAGTTCTGGAAATGGATGGCGGTGATGGTTGCACAACAATGTGAATGCACTTAATGCCACTGAACTGTACACTAAAAAATGGCTAACCTGGTGTGGTGGTGCATGCCTGTGGTCCCAGCTACTTGGGGGGCTTAGGTGGGAGGATCGCTTGAGCCCAGGAGTTGGAGGTTGCAGTGAGCTATGATGACACCACTGCACTCTAGCTTGGGCAACAGAATGATAACCTGTCTGAAAAAAAAAAAGTTAAAATGGAAAATTCTATGTTATGTATATTTTACCACAGCCATGATAAAACAAAACAAAACACATCATATCTCCTGAGAAAGGCAAGGTCCTGTGCCACGTGAAGGAAGGACAGTCCCTTCCTTTTATGTCTTCCTGAGATGTCAAACTTGGTCTTTTAAATTGAGAAGACTCTGGTTCAAAAGAGTTAGCGTAAGGATGACTTGTGGACCCTCCAGTTGCCTGGTTCTGCTCGCTAAAGCAAGAGTGGCCGGGTTGGCAACTCCAGCTACCAAGGAAGCCACAATGTGGAACGAGGCTGCGGTGGGGGCGGGGGGGGAGGGCCCTGAGATATTTTCAGTGTTTCAAATACTCAAAGGAATGATACACAGCACTTACTGCCAGGCGAACTGGCCTTGGAGTTCTGCCATCTCCAGTGGCAACATGGGTAGCTGTCTCGCGCTAATCGGAAACCCTGAATGCCATGGTGGGTGTTTAGTAAAAACAAATGTAGGTCCAATTAACACTTAATACAACCAGGTTCTTCCGGAGAGAAAATATTTCAAACCTTTGCTATTCAAGGGTTGTCTGCAGGGCAACAGCGTCGGCTTCACTTGGGCCTTTGCTAGAAATACAGAATACCAGGCACCACCCTGGAACTTTGTTATCAGAATCTGCTTTTTAAGAAGATCCCCAGGTGATTTATTTGTATCTTAAAGTTTGAGGACTGCTTCACGACATGCAATCCACAGACAACCATAAACAGGTACTTTACAATGAAAAGTCTGGGAATTACTAGTCGGTGGAAGTAAGAGCAGTAATCTACCAAGAGCAGGAAGCTATGAAGGCTAGTTTTATGCTAGTTTTGTGCTGCAGGAGCATCTCCGGTACAGAGCCCTTGCCCAGCTGAAGGCTGAATTGATCAGATCTGAAGTCTCCACTGAGCCTTCATTTTCAAAATGCATCACTTTATTTTCCTTAGAAGGCAGCCACACACTAAGCAGTTGACAGTCATATGATTTCTTCAGTAAGCCCCAAGGCTTCCGTGAGTGTTCCCGGGGCTCACAGCCAGAAGAGTCCTGAAGTTTCAGATATTAAAGCTTTCCCCACAGCCACAGTTCCTTCAATGTTTGGGCTATTGCACACAGACTCACTGGATAATTTGTCTTCGGCATAGTCCATTTCTGTTGTAAGAGTGTTAGCTGCGCTTTCTTTTTGATGAACACTCTGACTCCTTGGGGAAAAGAAAACATGTGTCATATAAAGCCTCCAGCCTTCTGGAACCTGCTGATTCAAAGCACAAGTGAACTTTAAATGGTGACTGCCAGCAAAAGTCAAATAGGAAGCTTTTGAATATGTTGCATTATTTTCTTAAGGGATTAAGCACTCAGTTTCCTGTCTGCCTCCTCTTTCCCACACTATGTCCAAAACAATTATATTAGGGTAGACGGTTTACACGAGTAAATTCCATAACAATTCTGTGCGAAACTAAAATTTGCCTTTCACTATACTTCACTCATTTTTCTAATTTGCAACATGAAGAAAATGTACATATTCTCGGTGACAGTTTTGTAAAGGTGGAGTCAATAAAATTTATGAAAACCTGCAACAACATCTATATACTCAATATATTGGTAAACCTAGAGATATAAAGGAACATGATAGAATGGTGTTATTTTAACATGACCAATCAGTACAACAACAATAGCTCTGTTCCAGTATGAGCCAGAAAACAGGTAATATTCCCTTGTAATTATGTAGGTAGAGGTTGGCATCTTTGTAAATACAATCAGTTAAGAAATCTTTCTTCCTTATAAGAAATTGACTCATTACCCAAATATAAACTATACACAATTATTATTAAATAAGTCTCCTTTTCTTTAAGATGATCGTAAGATTTATGAGTTGATTTTTAAAATAATATATTTAAATATATATATATATATTTTTTTTTTTTTTTGAGACAGAGTCTCACTCTGTTGCCCAGGCTAGAGTGCTGTGGTGTCAGCCTAGCTCACAGCAACCTCAAACTCCTGGGTTCAAGTGATCCTCCTGCCTCAGCCTCCCGAGTAGCTGGGACTACAGGCATGCGCCACTGTGCCCAGCTAATTTTTTCTATGTGTATTTTTAGTTGTCCAGCTAATTTCTTTCTATTTTTAGTAGAGACGAGGTCTCGCTCTTGCTCAGGCTGGTCTCGAACTCCTGAGCTCAAACAATCCACCCACCTCAGCCTCCCAGAGTGCTAGGATTACAGGCATGAGCCACCGCGCTTGGCCCTATATTTAAATATATATTTTTAAAATGGCTTTATTGCTTAGTAATTTCAGTTTAATAAGATGAAAGCACACTTAAGAATCCAGGCCCAATTCTCCCAAGTAGGCAAGGACTGGAAATACAGAATTCCTCAAAAGCATGAGTTGATACTGCCGCTTTGGAACCAGAAGTGTTTTGGATTTCAGATTTTGGAATACAGTCATGTGCTGCATAATGACATTTCAATCAATGATGGACCACATATACAATGATGGTCTCACAAGATTATAATGGAGTTGAAAAATTCCCACCCACCTGGTGCTGTAGCTGTGGTAACATTGTAGCACAATGCATCACTCACATGTTCAGGGTGATGGTGGTGTAAACAAACCTGCACTGCCATACAAAAGTCTAGCATGTACAATTATGTACATAACACTTGATAATGATAATAAATGACTATGTTACTAGTTTATATATTTACTGTATTATACTTTTTATCGTTTTTTAGAGTGTACTCATTCCACTTACAAAAATAAAAGTTGACTGTAAAACAGCCTCAGGCAGGTCCTTCAGCGGGTGTTTTAGGAGAAAGCATTGTTACCATAGAAGATGACATCTCTGTTCTCATTACTGTCCCTGAAGACCTTCCAGTGGGACAAGATGTGGAGGTCGAAGACAGTGATACTGATAATCCTGACCTTGTGTAGGCCTAGGCTAGTGTGTGTGTTTGTGCTTTAGTTTGTAATAAAAAGTTTAAAAAGAAAAAAATTTTTTAAATGGAAAAAAGAATAGAATTAGGATAATAAAATAATAAAATAATAGTTTGTGTTTTAAGCTAAGTGTTATTACAAAAGAGTCAAAAAGCTAAAAAAATTTATAAGTTTATAAAGTAAAAAAGTTACAGTCAGCCAAGGTTAATTTATTATTGAAAAAAGCAACATTTTAAAATAAATTTAGTGTAGCCTAAGTGTACAGTGTTTATAAAGTCTACAGTAGTGTACAGTAATGTCCTAGGCCTTCACATTCACTCACCACTCACTCACTGACTCACCCAGAGCAAATTCAGATCCTGTAGGCTTCATTCATGGTTAAGTGCCCTATACAGAAGTGCCATTTTTTATTTATGTCATATTTTTACTGTACCTTTTCTATGTTGAGATACACAAATGCTTACTGTTGTGTTGCAACTGTCTGCAGTATTCAGTACAGTCATATGCTGTACGGCTTTGGAGCCTAGGTGTGTAAAGGCCATATCATCTAGGTTTATGTCAGCACTCTGTGATATTTGTACAACAATGAAATTGCCTAAGGACACACTTATTGGAACAATTAAGCAATACATGACTGTATTTGCACTATACTTATGAGTTGAGCACCCTAAATTACAAAATGTGAGATACTCCAAAGAGCATTTCCTTTGAGTGTCATATCAGTGCTCAAAGGAAACAGTTTCAGATTTTCAAGCATTTCAGATTTTGGATTTTTAGATTTGGGATGCTCAACCTGTATGTATTTGACGTAGATGTAAAACTGCTGCTTCACATGAAAACGGTTGGTTCACTTTGAAGTTTTATGGCTTTAAAACTTTTCTGGACACACTGATGACCTTTCATAGTTGAATTAAACAAACAAGCTTATTCAATAATTTATCCCTTAGTTACTAAGAGCACAGCCTCTGGAGAGAACAGATTGGAACTAGAGTGTCCTGGATCTGGAAGTAGGATATGCTTCTGGCACACATCATGCTTATGGTTTCATACTCGTCTCTAAACTCATTGCTGTATATATTAAATGTATACAGGTTTTTTTTTCTGTATTTCAATTATACCTCAGTAAGCGGTTCCTTAAAAAAATAGACTTAATTCTTCTCTCAAATGGCTACTATGATGATTAAAAATGCATTAATGCATATGAGATTATAACAGAAGGGCCTGAAAAAGGGCAAAATGTATTGCAAGTTGTCTCTTTAATCCCCCTCCCACTCTTTTGGGAATTAAAACCTACATTTCTGCCCAAGGCCAGCAGTCAGAGAGGCAGGGGAGTGTCCTTTGTAATACGGGAAATGGCTCGATAGAATTGTCCGGGCAGAGATCACCAGGTTGTCTTCACCAGAGATGCTATAGTTAAACAGCAATTGCCTAAAGCTGAAATCTCCCTTTGCCCAAAGCTGAAAACTCCTTTTAAAAGCTCTGTATTTCTGCTTATAGGGAGGACAATGGTACTTTAAGATGAGAGTCTCCCATCCTCTTCATTTGTTGGCAAATTAATAAATTTCTCTTTCCTTCTCCTCAAACCACTTGTCGTCATTCTTCATCAGGACTTGGGAACAAGTACCAAACTTTTGGTAACAGAATTTGGCATCCCTGGGTGGGCTCATTGGCACCCCAGTAGAACAGCACCCTGTGACTGCTGGAAGAGGCATGGAGCAGCCCTGGGTCAAGCCATGGCTAGGAGCATCGCCTTTTTGGATAACAGAGTGAGAGACCATCCCAGAAGCTTCCGCAGCCTGATTAGCTCCAGGAAACTTCCATCTCTATTCTCTGGGTTAGATGCAGCTCCGACCAGCTTTAACTTTTTTGAGGAAAAGGAAATGGATTTGGAAGTGTCCATACATCTTGGCCATTTGTTTAAGTAAGTTCCCTGATGTGCATGCTGAGACCCTTGATTGCACCCACTTGGGGGAGGTTTTTACACCTTCCTGCTCTGTGGCAAGGAATTTTGTTTGGAGTTGTTTGGAGGCACATTTGGGGGGTGGAAGTCATGGTTGAGCAGAACTAGAGAACCGGGTTCAGATTTGGACCTCATTTGTATGGTTCCAGGGAACCTTGGGAATTCATTCCCTTTTGTATTGGGAGAGGTTGGTTCTCGTTTGAGAGAATTTGGTTCTTGTTTGTGTGGTTCCCATTTGTTTGGTAAGCCCTGGTATTTGAGATTGTTTGCGTTGGGAATTCCTTATACTGTTTGTGTTTGTTACACAGTTTGTGAGTTTTGTCCTAACATGAGAGGCCCCATTTCTGTTCCATCTGAAAGACCCTTGAGAAGAATCTTGGCTGAATGGCTAACTTATATAATAGCTATAAGTCTATGTCTAAAAGAGAATCATGTTAGAGTAAAGCCAATGTACGTGCTGGAATGTGAGGAAAAGTGGCCACTGAATGGAACCTTAAATGATTATACTATCTTACCACTGGAATTATTTTGTCAAAGGTCAAGTAAATGGGAAAAGACCCCACATATACAATCTTTCATGCAATTGCATAATAGTAAGGCTGAAAGGCTGTGTGATAAAATTGGGACGGGATTAACTGGATTGGATCTCATGAACCCTACCCCTGCTGCCAGATCCCTACACACCACGGAGGCACTACAGGCTTGGCCACCCTCAGGCTCATGCTGCTGGGGCTCCTGCTACCCTGACCACCATGGGCCTTTGCAGTGCCTTGTTTTAGTCAGGCAATTGGATTCCCCTGGTCTGCACCAGTTCTAGGTTGGCTGCTGGGTGCCAGATGAGGTGAGGTGCTGTGCAGGGCTACAGCTCTGGGGCAACTGCTACCCGCTGCCGCAATCTTGGCACTATAAGAGGGGCCAGGGAGGGCACAACTGGAACTAATTCTTCAGCCCCATACCCACTAGGAATGGTCTCTCCTCCTAAGACCTGGCAGGGAACTCAATTTGGCCAGAGGTCATCCATAGCTAGGGCAGGGCAATATCCATTAGAGTAATATCAGATAGGAGATTGATTACACAAGGACAGCTGGCAGAGTCCTCTGAGACAGCCAAGAGGAAAGGGCAGAAAAAAATCATGGACCGATGTACAATCGGTGTGCTTTTTGTATAATAAAAAGGAAGGACATTGGAAAGAGCACTGTCCAAAATTGCAAAGGGCTCTGGGTAACAATAAACTCCCAGGAGAGCAAAGGATTTTTTTAAGTACAAGACACAGACGATGAAAGAGGGGGCCTGGGGCCCCTGGCCTCACTATGGCTCCAATCTAAATATCCCCACAGGAGCCCCAGGTGAAATTGAGAGTGGGGATTCAATTGGTACCAAGCCTTGTAGGCAAAGGTGGTGAGGGGGCGGGGGACTAGGCAACGTCGAGGCAGCCATCTGCAAGCAGCAGCTCAGGAACTCCCCACAATGGGCCCAAGAGGTGGATCATGGCCAGAACTGGAGCTGTACCCATCACCCCCTCCACTGCCAAATCAGGCAGATCGGGGCAAGCAGCGGGAGCACCAGAAGCTATTCTGGAAGCAGCCCCCTCAGCTCTGGGGGCACCGCCAAGCTCCTGCCGGATGAATGCCAGGACGTGGTGAAGCATACAGGAGACTGCCACTGCAGAGCCATTTGCTTTGAAGTTTGGGCCTCAGCAGACCTGCATGTCGTTGCAGCATTTGCAACAAGAAAGCTACCAAAAGCGAATAAGGCCGTATGGGCTGACGGGAACCCAGGACACATAGAAAGAATTTAAGTTCCCCACACCAATGAGTATAGATTCATGCAGGATCTACATGCCATTAATGATATTGTACAAGTGACTATGAATAATACTCAGTCACATTTGAATGGCAGGATCCTGAGACAAGGGTGGCCTCATGGCACTGCTCAGGAACCTCTGTGGTCTCCACTCCTAAAACCAATGTTACCAAATCTCTAGATACATGATAGACCCAAATTTTCTTCCATCTGAAGCATGACCTCATTCTCTGGAGTGAGAGCTCCCTCTGTCAAGAAATTTAGATCAAATCTTTCAGGATTTGTGAAGACTATTGGTCTTTAGGTTGCAAGAGAACCCACTCAAACTAGCTTATGATTTAAAAAAATTACTAGGGAAGGCGTTCAGAACAGGCCACCCCAAGATATGCCATTCTGGCATATTGACTATTTTGAGTTAAAAGCACTTGAAAAACAGCAGCTGCAAGAAGATCACTCTGATCTTCCTTCTGTTTCTTAAAAGCAGGAGATGAAATTCCCATGTGAAAGGTATCTTCCCTTTATCAGAAGGAAAGTATGATTTTTACCATCAAGGATAGAAAACTGAGGCTGAGGGAAATATGTACCAAAAAACCTTATTAAACTGACCCTTATCTTCGTAATCACTTCTCTATACAATTGACTATCCTATCCCAAGCCCCTTGTCACATTTTCCTAATTACTGCTCTTCATCCAATTCAGCACAGAAGTATTCAATTCTAACTGCATCTTTGGGTCATTTCCTGACGAAGGATCCTATGGCATATAAAATTTGTATTGAATAAATTTGTACGGTTTTCCCCTGTTGATCTGTCTTATGTCAATTTAATTTTCAGGCCCAGCTGAAAACCCCTAGGCGGGCAGAGGTAAACTTTGCCTCCCTTACATACTGTTAAGTACGGGAGAGATGGCCTCAGTCCCAGTAGCTCCAAGTCACTTGGTTTTTCTTTTTCTCCATTTTATGCCTTTACTAATTCAAACTCTTGCCTCTATGCCTTCTAACTTTTCCACTGGCAGGCACCGTCTGTGTCTAGGACACATCCTTAGGTCCTCAGAACTGATGAAGAACTTCTTAGTTGATAGAGAAGATCCACAGGAGGATTCTGATTGGTTCTAATTGAGTCATTTGCTCATCCTTGGACCAATCATTGTGGCCAGAGTGGGAAGGGTTCTATGATTGGCAATCCCAGGAGGACCAAAAAAAAAAAAAAAAAAAAAAAGTAAGGAGGGTCAGATCTAAGAAACAGAATGCTAGGCAGACAAAAACAACAGATGTCTCCTACAATCTTGTACTGATAAAAACCAGGGCTCCTATAAAAAACAACCTATTTAAAAATGGGTAAAGGACTTGAACAGACATTTTTCTAAAGAAATCTGCAGATCTTCAATAAACATATAAAAACATGCTCAATATCATCAGGGAAATGCAAATCAAACCCACAATGAGATACCATTTCACATGCACTAAGATTTGTTTTTGATCTTCTGAATAGCATAGTTTTATTGCATAGCATTCCTGTAATTAAACGTGTTAAACTTTTTAATGTAAGACCTGCCCAGATTTCTTTTTAGGAGTAGGAAAAATAGTTCTCAAATACATTGTGGTGATGGTTGCCCAACTCTGTGAGTATACTAAAAACCATTGAATGAACACTTCAGATGGGTGAATTATATGCCATATGATGACGTCCTATTAAATAAACAGGATTCTTTTGTATGTCCTGCCATGTCCTTTGGGGCCTCTGAGAGACGGAGAGCGCTCCATCTGGAGCTAGACCAATTGAAATCAGATTCAATCCTGTTTCTATTTCCTAGCAGTTAACTCTTTCTTCAACAGCAACATGGGGATGACAATACCTACCTGGAAAGGCTGTTGGGATTTTTAAAAATACACATTAGGTTAATAGCGTACAGTGCGTGATACAGAGCAGTCGCTCTGAAACACTATGCATACACCAATGCATATGCATGTACATGTACCCAAACTTGGGTCCTTTGGGAGGTTCTGAAAGGGCCGGATCTGGAAGTCTGGTAGTGTCCCTGGTGCGGGCCCCTGGCAGGCTCCACGGCAGTGAAGAAGCAGAACAGTCCGGCATTCTCTGGCCCAGGACAAGCAAGGAGCCAACGTCAGAGCATGGCTAGGCCGCCCTACCGGCGGGGGGCGTGGCTACATAACTGAAGGGGCCGGGAATCCAGGCAACACCCGGAACCCTGGCGTACCCACTGCGGTGCACGAGAACTGCAACCACTCCTCACAGCTCCCAGGCACCGAGAACAATGCTCCGAGCCACGCGCGCGGCGCCTCCTGGAGCCGCGCCCAGGGGCGGGCCGCGCGGGGCGTGCCGGGAAATGTAGTGTCTGCAGCTTCGACCGCGCCGCCCCGCCGCTTGCCGGCCCAGCGCCGCCCGCGACTACAAGTCCCATCAGGCCCCGCGAGGCCTTAATCGCCGAGCTGTTGCCGGGAAGGCAGTGGGGCGAATATGGCTGAAGGCCGTCCGGGCGGCCCAATGTGCAGCTGGGTGTGCGGCAGGCAGGACCCTGTCCCCAGCACTGGCGGCTGCAACTTTCCAGAATACGAGCTTCCCGAGCTAAACACGCGCGCTTTCCATGTGGGCGGCTTTGGGGAGCTGTGGCGTGGCCGGCTTCGCGGGGCCGGGGACTTGTCGCTGAGGGAACCGCCGACACCCGCGCTGCCCGGGCGTGGGGAGGTCGCTGACTCGGATCGTGAGGATGCCTCGGTGGCCCGGGATCTGGGTTGCAGCCTGGAGGCTGCGGCCGAGCTGAGGGCGGTGTGCGGGTGAGTGCGGGGCCGAGGGGCTCTTGTAGTTTGGGGCCAACCGGGGTGCAGCCTTGTTCCTGCTGTCCTCTGGGATTCATCCCTGGGAGGGCCTGGGGTTTAGACCTGGGGTAGGAGGATCGCCCTTTCAAAGCTTTCAACTGGCAGGAGGCTTCTTGGAGCACCAGGGAAAGTCCAAGACCCTGGTGCACAATTTCTGCGAGTTGGAGTAAAGGAACAAGGCATATTTATCAAAGGCTAGTTTTTCTGTTCTCTGATTTTAAAAGTGCTTGTTAATAAAGAAAAGCAGTCAGGGTAACAGCGACATGTCCTTGCCATTGACAGGCACATTGACAATGGAGGAACCTGAGTAATTAATGGTGAGGCTGGGGGAGACTTAATCGGTGGAATGTTAAAACCTTGATTAACTGTGGTTTCTTGTGTGGACTTCCTGGGTCCTCCTGGGTATGCTATTACTGAAATTTTCCCAAAAAGTACCTTATTTGGGTTGAAAACATAAAAATAACTTTTTCTGATCCCTTTCTCTTTTTAACGATACTGGGTGCCGTTATCAGCCATATATCCTTTTCGATATAAAATATCAGCACATCGAAGGAATCATTGCCTTGAGTTCTGGTCTCTTCTCTGAGTCTCCTGCTGGATTTTATCTGATTAATTATTCAGTGATGTATTTAGAATACAACCCTGACTCGGTATGGACAAGACGCAGCCGCAGCCTACCTTCAAGTATTGCTTTCCCTTTTTGTTTTAGCCTTGATAAACTGAAATGTTTTGAGGAAGGCGAGGATCCAGAAGTCATCCCCGAGGATACTGACCTGGTGACTTTGGGGTATGGAGGACTTTGCATTTGTTATGTGCTATTTATTTAAACATTTTTTTCGACATTATGTTTTCAAAGGTTGAAAGTATAGTGTCATTATCCATATACCCACTCCTTAAATTCAAGCACTGTTAACATTTGGCCATATTTGCTTTAGCTGTATGTGTATGGGTTGCCTGCTGTATATCTTTTTCTTTTACTTATACCATTCAGTAAGTTGCAGACATGATAATTTACCTCTAAATATATCAGCTCCTACATATCTACAAAATATCATTCTCCTAAGAAAATTAACAATAAATACATAATCTGTAATATCCAGTCCATATTCAAATTTGTGTTTATTTTCGAATGTGTATTTACAAAGGTAGAGTAAATCTACTTAGATTTGGGTAAGCTAAGTATTCTGGTAGTGTTTCCTGAACTGTCTGTGGTAAAGGATCAGTTTTTTAAATTTTTAATCTTTGACAGATCCATACTTTTGTAAAATACTGTAAAAGAGAATTACTAAAAAAAAGAAATTAAAAAAGACAATATGAATTCAAATTTTTTATTATTATTAAATTCAACAGACATAAAATTACTATGAACTTACAATGAAAGTTTCCAAGCACTTTCATTTTGTGTACAGACTGGATAACATGTAGCTCACGGATCAGTTATAATCTGCTTACCACACTATAATAATAGAAAAATTGTTCATGTTATAGTGAAATTTATAATTTCACTACATTTCACACTGTTCTGTCATTCTTGATCCAATCTTCTATTACCTCCCTCAAATACTTGGGTAGTCATTTCAACTCTACCTTTGTTTTCTTTCGTAATTGCCAAATCTATTCCCCTGACCCTCGTTGCTAACGTTTACATCAGCAACACTTGGAGTGCTATGAAAGGCTTCTGTCTTTTCTTGTGAGTTTTTCCTCCTGATTTATCCATTATGCTACCTGAGTATGCGATTCTGCTTGGAAATTGTCAATATCTCTACGTCTCCTATATGGAAAAATTTCAAACTCCTTAGCTAGACATTTGAAGCCTTCCGCATATATCCCAAATCTGCCTTTCTAGATTCATATTCCACCACTTTCTCTTTTAAATGGTTCAGGATGCACATGGTCTCTCTTCCATCTGAAACCTGTCACATCTTTAAGACCCTAAGATTCCTTTTCAGATTCCTTAGGAAATAGATGCATTTGTATTGTCTTGAATTCTAACATTTTTAAAGTGCTTGAAGGCGCATGGAGTCCAAACTCCCATTTGTGTATTGGCCTTAAGCCTACTATCTTGCCTCCTCCAATTGGTGACCTTGTATTGTTGATTGATTAGTTGGATTTGTCTAAAATGCACATATGATTATGTTACTCCCTTACTTAAACCTTTTGATGGCCCGTAGGCTAAAGTGTTGGATCCTTAAGTGGCTCACAAAGGCCTCTGTGGAGTGGACCTTGGGGATCTTTTCAGCTCTCTGTCTCTTCACTGTTCCAGCCATGCTGCTTTATGTTTTATTTCCCAGAATGTGCTCTCTTGCTGCAGGCCTTTGCCTAAAACACTCATTCTTCCTATGCCCCCAGCCTTGCTGATGTCTACTCATCCTTCAAGTCCTAACTCCATTTAGGTCCCCTTATATGCTCATGTAACATCCCATACTTCCCTATGAAAATACTCATCATATTTATAATATACTTGATTAATTTTCTGTCATCTTAGCTGCACTCACAAGTTCCATAAGCTGTATCTGTCACATTCACTCCCATAGCCCCAGTTCCTAGAACTGTGGCACCTAATAAGAAGTCAATAAATATTTGTAGAATGAATGTAATAAAAAAACTATCAAGACTCAGGAAGTGGTTTTTAGAGATAGACTGTAAAAAGAAGATTGGTGTTAATCATAAACAAAGCAGACTTTTTTGCTATAGTTAATAACATGTTAATTGGCTTGTAATGATTTTATTAAGCCACTCCGAATAGTAATTTTAAGACTAACTAACACATTGCTTTCCCTGACTGCTTTCTATACTATTAGGTCAGCTAGATGTTGTTGGTTGTCTTCTAGTCCCTCCAAATATAGGATAGGTGGAAAGATTTATATATATAATATAATGTTAATGGAGTTAATGTAGCATTCCTCTGCTGGGATTGTTTCGATGTACTGTAAAGCTGTTGTATTTAAAGTAGGACTGGTATTAACCTAAATGGTCCTGCAAAAAAATTAGATTTATGGCAAAAACCTCAATCTATCTGTGTTTTTTCTTTCTCTAAACATAAAAATAAAAACAAAACCTAAGCACACGATTCCTTTATTATGACACAAAATAAATCAATTTCTAGTACTTTTTCCCCTTCCTAATTAAGGAGCTACTGGACTCATTTTGTATATGTTAGGAAAAAAAAGATAATTGGTAGAAATCGATTCTTCTTTGATACATGCTACTATGCTAGTCTCTTTAATCTATAGCAAGCTAAATAACTTACTTCAGCACTTTTGAAATTTTCACTTTTATTTTTGTTTGTTTTTTGTTTTTATATTTTCTCCAAGACAATGCCCAGGTAAGAAATGTTGACTTCTTAAACCGAAGATTTTAATTTCTAGGAATAGGGGAGACAATTGTTACTGCATGGGTGCTGCTGAAACTTGCATTACATCCCCAAAGCTTCAGCAACATTACTTTTAATACAATAGCAATTTCTGTTAGATTATTCTGCCTAGCCCCCTCACTTTTGTGGCCAAGAAAGCATTGTTTACTGGTTGAGTACTGAAAGGACGAAAAGGGGAAACTTGAGAGTCCTGCAAGAAAAAGATGACCACAGAATTGGAGGGCTCACAACTCCAAAACAACTACAAACAATTTAAGAAAATGCAAACAACTCCAATATATATGGGCTTTGGTAGAATGACATTGTACTGGGGAATCTTGTAAACTACCATCCTTGTCCTCCCAAGTGTCACAAAAATGAACAAGAGGAAATAAAATCCAAAGAGAACTTATTGTAGAAAATCAGCAAACAACTGTTTTTACACATCACCCTGGGAGACTCCCTCCCCACAAAACAGAAGAAAACCTATAAGTCTACACTGCAGATAGAATTGAATATACTCAAAGAAGCATTTGAGGGTATAAAAACACTTTGGATTAGAAATTTAAAACTAAGAATGGAAATGATGAAAAAGGAAGAAATGGAAAAAGAATTAATGAAATGCAGGAAAGAAATGGAAGAAAAAGACAAAATTATCTCTAATTGAGTAAATTGTGAGATACCCAAGGGAGAATAGAACTCAAATAAAAATTTAATAAGGGCAATGAAGAAAGGCATGAAAACAACCAAGAGAATTTAAAATGATGTAAAGAAAAAGGTAAAGTCAGAGTCAGAGAAAGTATTGGGAATGGAAAACAGGCAAAGAAGACATAATCTTCATATTATCAAAGTTCCTGAAGAAGA
>RJWJ010027164.1:0-22423 GCA_004363605.1 Indri indri
ATCTGTGATGGTATTTCTCCAGGTTCTAGCCAACTCAGCCCATTGCAACCCTGGAACCTGAAGTTTTTCTTAGAAGTCCCTTCCTGCCACTAAGAGGAGCAAAACAATAGTTTTAGTTGTTATTCCCAAGACTTAAATGTCACCACCAGCATGTTCTCCCTCCAGACACCTACCCAGTGACACTCATTGCTGGGTCTCTGATCTCTCAATCTGTCTTCTGCTGTTCATCTTCTGCACAGCACCAGGGAGATCCTGAGATTTTATTCTCTGCTCAAAACCCTCCAAAGGCTCCCCGCTGCCTTCCTGAAAAAGATCAGCCTCCTTAGAGTGGCATTTAAGATCCTACGTGATCTGGCCATCAACTAGCCGTCTGCCAACTCTCCCACCTCACCTCCCGCCACCTTCAGCCTTGCGTTCTTGTAGCAGTTGGAGATCTTTGTTTGGAAGCAGCACAGACTGGCTCTGAGTAAGAGAAGCAGAGAAGGAGACCACTGTCTCCCAGCTCTAAGCCACCACCTTGTCAGTTACCTGGATCTCGACTTTTCCACTTGCTGAATTCAGTCTGTTTTCAATATAATACCCCGAACAATTGTTCTAACCTTGAACTAACCTTGTCTCTCTCCTGCTTCAAACCCTCTGAGGAGTTCCCATTTTGCTAAGAATAAAAATCAAATCTTCCTTGTGATTATCAACAATAACTAACACGGATTGAGCACTTACAGACCAAGCATTTTTCTTAGCACTTGAGCTTGATATACATTAAGATGCCAAACAACCTTGTGGGCAGGTTCCGTCATTAGCCCTGTTTAACAGACGAGAACACTGAAGTGCAGACAGGTCAAGTAGCTTGACCAATGGCACACAGCTGGAAGGTAGTGAGTTCAAAAGGGGTAGGCTGGGTCCAGTGCCCGTGATTTCATCCACTCAACTACAGGGACGTGCTGTCTGTGGTTTCCTGACACTGTTCTCTTTCTCTCTGCTCTAGTCTCACGCATCTTATTGCCATTCTTCAAATTTGTCACTTTCATTCCAACCCTGGGGCCTTTGTTCCTGTTACTCCCCTACCTGGAACTCCTTCCACTAGAACCCTGCATGGCTCCTTATCACCCCCACCCAGAGGCTTGCCGTGGCCTTCCTGTCTGGCCCCGCACCTCTCCTCCTGTAGCAGGCTATCCCTCTAAACCACACTATTTTTCTCCAAAGCACTGAGTCAATGGGAAGGCAGGAAAAAATGGTTCGAAAAGGGCAGGAACCAAAGAGTTTGGGGAGGTCCTTGTAGCAGAAGCCAATATAGTTGCTTCAGGACACGAGTGAATTGACTCTTGGGACATTTCCATCCTTGATATGCAAAGTTCAAGGAGAGAGAGATTTCTGTTGGCATACAATTGATCATTTCATTCCTGGCTAACATAGAGAAAAGCATCTTTATTAACAACTAGGGGGTGGGGGGTGCTGGTACCTTGGTGTAAGTTGGGAGAAAATGCCCTTCCTTGAAACAGGCACAGCTCTTCACCAGGGCAGATGAAGAAAACTCAGGCTGTATTTCAGCCCCCAGCCCAGCCTTGGCCAGGCATACTTGTGCAGTGCACAACCTGCACAACCACATGTGGCCACCTAGCTAGGATTGTTCACAGATGAGAAACAGGTAATTTCCCAAAAGGGAATCAAAAACTGTCACTAAAAAAATGAGGACAGTTTGGAACATTAAAAAAAAAATGAGGATCTATGCTGAGTGACCAAAACAAACAAAAAACAAATTCACTAATGCCCAACAGCTATTCTCAACCACTAATTCTTAACTCAGACTACTCATTAGAGTCACCTGATGGGAATTACAAACTATCAGATTCTAAAGTTCTACCCCAAACCAATTAAATCAGCATCTCTAGAGGTGGCATCTGAGCAGATATTTTGAAAAGCACTCCCAGTAATTCTTTATTTGCTGCCCGGTTTGAAAACCAATGCTCTAAACTCTACCTCCACTGAATGCTATGGTTTCTGAAGCTTAAAGTGTATGGCTTCCATGCCATTGTCCCAGGTGTCACCTTTCCCTGGAATGCTCACAAACACCACATACGCGCGCACGCGCGCGCGCACACACACACACACACACTTTGGCTGTGATGACTCACGTCACATCCTCAAGGAAGCTCAGCTGACCTTCACTGCCCCACCCCACACTCCCTGCACATTCCACAGCTCCCTCTGTCAACACGTTCTTATACTGTCAACACGGAAAGTTGTAAAAAGAAACAGAAAGAAAAAAGGAAAGGAAAGGAAAGGAAGAAAAAAAGAAAAGAAAAGAGAAAAGAACAGAACAGAAAAGACAAGACAAGACATGTTCATATATCCATCCCACTAGACTATGACCTCCCTGAAGGCAGGGACGGGGCCAGATTCATAATACACCTAAAAATCTAACCCTAGAGACCTAACTCTCTAATGCGGGGACTTCTGATGGTTGTGCTTACGTCTCTCCCTTTCCTGCCGACACCACATCCCAGCCTGAGCTGATTCAAGATTTGGGGTATTCTGTTGGCACCTCAGTTTCTTCAATCCAGAATCCACATTTCTACTTGATTCTGAACATCTCTGCCATCCAGAAATCTTGATAGTTCAGACTCCCCTCCCTGGATATTTATTCTGGCCTGCATTGAGCTGCTTTTTAAATTTCATTTTTTTTTTTTTTTTTTTTTTTTTTTTTTTTTTTTTTTGCTTTTTTAAATGTCTTTCTGCCCTTTGGACAAGTAAATTGGGACCAGCTCCTTTTCCTGCCTACAATAAAACCATCCACCCACTCTGGCTCAGTTAAAATTCCTGGGTCACCTCTTTGCTTCCTTCTTTTCTCCTAGGTTTTTTGACTTTTGCTGCAGCCTAAGCAATATCCTTAAAAGAAAAAAACCCTTTTACATTCTTCCTGCCTTTCATCCCCCTAAGCCTCAAGGACTCCTGCTATCTGCCAGCCTCACTTTGCCTTCCCCAAGAAAAGTAGCCAGGACTTGAATTAGAAGGATGGTTCAAAGAAAGGATTTTTCCAGATCCATGCATGTGGTTTTTCCTTGATGTGCGGGAGACAGCTGAAGGAGGGATTTCACACAGAGCTCCTCTCTCTGCTCAGTGTCAACAGCTGCTCCTAAGTCAACAGAGCAATGGTGTGTGTCTGGACCGAACAGAACAGAGGTTGCTTAAATTGTTTTCCATCCCCTCTGAAACCAATAAGTGCTACTCCATTGCTTGGTGCAGTTGAGCTCCTGAGTGGTGCCCCAGCGGGGTGTCAAATCAAATCTCAATCCTGTCAAACACTGGCTCCGTGAACTTACAGAAGAAGCGAGCATACGGCCAAATGAGGAGAGGCTGGGGCATCCTAGTCCGACTGGCCTGTGCAGTGGGCCATGATGCTACATGCTCTTCAATCTCTGGGAGAAAGGCCACCCATTCTAGCAAGTATCTGGCGTCTTAGGGATACTCTCCAGTAAGTTTAGTATGCCCAAGAGCAATAGTCCATGCCAGGTCTGACTTTGTGATAAGGTTCAACAGGGAAGACAGGGACCAGAGAGCATGGTGTTGATGAAATGATTGATAAATGGAGGGATGGATAGATTTATTCAGTCACCAAATAGTTATTGAGGGCTGCACTTAGGAAAAATATCAATCAGTAAGACCAGAAAGATTCCTGTACTCAAGAGGCTGGTGTTCTAGGCGTGGTCTCCCTCCGGCTCACTCTGGAAAAGCACAACTCTTGAAGGATGAAGAGCTTTCAAGCAACACCAAAGGAAAATGGAGTCCCATTCCCTTAGAGGTCCTAAAGAATCCAGCCTTTCTTCCAGACTGAAGGTTCTGACCTAAACAATGTGCCCAGGTGTGGACCACATCCATGGATAAGAGGTTTCTATGTTAGTGATAAGTGAAATTCTCATTCCTCTGCCATCTCTCTGTGCACTTTGTGGGTGCACAGGCTCTGGGATCTCAGTATTCACCTGCTACAGCCTCTTCCACCCTGGAGGCATCCCAGAGGTAGTACACACCTGAAAAATTCAGTGTGCTTGCTAGTATAAGGAGGTAGTTAAGATCATAGACTCCGTAGTCAGATTTGAATCTCAGCTCTACCATGTCTTAGCTCTGTGACATTGGACATCCTGCTGAGCAGGGATGGGGACTCTGTGGCCTCAAGGCCACATGTGGCCCTCCAGATCCCCAAGGGCAGCCCCTCAACTAAATCCAAACTTCACAGAACGAATCCCTTTACTAAAAGGATTTGTTCTGTAAAATTTGAATTTACTCAAAAGGATGCAGAAGGCCACATGTGGCCCCAAGGCTGCAGGTTCCCCACCTTCTGAGCCTCAATTTCCTTAACTGAACAATGGGGATAATATGAATACCTACTTCTCAGAGTGGAAATAAGGATTTGCTGAGATAACTCAGGTAATAAGCCAATAAATGTAGCTACTATAGTAATAAAATTACTTTGTTGTTATTATTCACATGTTAATTTTCTTTTCATTGAGGTATGATTTCTATGCACCACACATAGATCTTAAGTGTTCAAGTTGATGTTATCTGTATAACCACCATGACAACAACATGGAGAACATTTCCACAGCCTGGAAAGTTCCCTCATGCCCACATCCAGTCATTGCCCCCTTCCCAAGAGGCAGCTACTTTCTGACTTCTTTGTTTTATAAACAGAATCATAAAGTCTGTATTTTTCAGTATGCATTTTTCATCTATTCCTAAATATAATTTTTTTGAGATGCATGTGTCAGTAGTTGAGTTCTTTTCTATTGCTGAGTAGTTTTCTAGTATAGTAACGTCACCACAATCTGCTCATCCATTCAGTTTTCCAAAGTGGTTGCGCCATTTTATGCCTCCACCAGCAATGTAGGGAGTTTAGTTGTTCATGTCCTCACCAACATTTGGTGCTCTTATTCTTTCTGATTTTAGTCTCCATATTATTGTTAATATTTGCTGTTCTAATTTGCTCATTTGGGGGCTGTTATGGCCCAAGGAAGATATCATATTTACAGAATATTTATTGTGGAGCCCAAATATGTTCATCTTTCTCATCAGCTTCAGTTGTTTTAGGACCTTTAAAATTGGAGGAATTAAAATCATTTTGAAGTTTGTGGCTTTAACTCAAATTACTCGGCTGTGGGATTCCTTGTAGCTAAGGGTAGTTCCTCACAAAAGCCACACTCGCAGGCTGAAGCCATCCCTAGCTTCTAAGCCAGTCCCTAAGAGAATGAAGGACTTGGGACTATATTATTTCCAAATTCACCCAGAATCTCATCATTAGAAACATTAGAAGATGCCTCTTGACTATGTGTGCCTTGAACCCATTCCCCCAATATTTCTCATAACAATATTCCAGTTTTCCAAATTCCAGTTTGCCTTTGTGAAACCCCAAAACTTTACTTCTTATAGTTTATCAGGTTGATCCTACTTCCTGGTTCCAAGACTGTGCCCGTGACACAATTGTGCCCATAACAAGCCTTCACCGAGTGGACTTACTTTGAGTCACAGAACATGTTTCAGTGATGGACATGTGTGAAAGTTGTCCAGTGTCATGAGGGGTTACCCTTTTTTCCTGTTGATGGACATTTAGGTTGTTTCCAGTTTGGGATTATTATGAATAAAGTTTCTATGAACATGTTTAAACGTGTCATGTTGGAGCTACTGAGAAAGAGACATTCTCCACTGTCATTGCTAAACATATAGAATGGAAACTTGAAACTGCTGGGCCAACCCTTCCATTTCATAGGAAGAGTCTATTGGAGAGGAAATCACAGGCAAGAGATGGAGAGTGGCATTGTTTGTATCTCTGTATTCTTTTTACAGATTTATTAAGTTATAATTGATATTACAGCTGTGCTATTCAAAGTGTATAATTTTATGAGTTTTGATATATGTATACACCAGTAAAACTATCACCACAATCAAGGTAATGAACACAGCCATCACCCTCAGAAGTTTTCTCAAGCCATTTTGGGATCCATCCCATTCCCAAGCAGCCTATTCTACCACTATAGAATGGTTTGCATTTCTATAATTTTATGTATTATAAGTAGAATCACATAGCATGTACTCTATTTTTCAGTCTGGCTTCTTTAACTCAGGATAATTATTTTAAGTGATATTCACATAGTTCTGTGTCTCATTGGTGCATGCCTTTTTGCTGCTGTGTAATAGTCCACTGTATAGCTATCACCCTTTTTGTTTGTCCATTCACCTCTTGATGGGCATTTGGATTGTTTCCCACTAGGTCTGTTGTGAATAAAGCTGCAATGAATATTCATATATACATCTTTCTGTGGCATTTGAATTTATTTATCTTGGGGAAATACCTGGTGATGGAATGACAGGACCACATGACAGCGAGATCTTTAACTTTTAAAGAAATTGCCAAACTGTTTTGCAAAGTGGCTGTACCTCATATGACTTTATATTCTCCCCATCAGTGTCTGAGAGTTCTACTAGCTCTACATCACTTGGTATGGCCCGTCTTTAGTTTTAGCCATTCCAATGGTTGCATCTCATAATAGCTTTGATTTTAATTTCCATAAAGACTAACGATGAGCATATTTTCATGTGTTTATTTGCTATCCATACATCTTTTTTGGTGAAGTATCTGCCAAAACTTTTGCCCATTACTTCACTGGGTTGTTTGTTTTCTTAGTATTGAATTACACGAGTGTTTTCTTTATAGGTTCTAGGTGCAAGTCTTTTGCCAAATACATGCTTTGCAAATATCCTTTCCAGTTTGTCATTTGTTTTTTGATGTCTGTCTTTCGAAAACCAAAAATTTTTAATTTTAATAACATCCAATTTATTGACACTATTTATTTTACAATTTCTGGGGTTTGGGGGTTCTATTTAATAAATCTTTGCCAAACTTAAGATGACTAAGATTTACCCGTGTGATTTCTTCAAAAAGTTTTAGATTTTAGCTCTTATGTTTAGACCCATAACCCATTTTGAGTTAAGTTTTGTATATTATGTGTGTAAGTGTTGAGGTCCTTTCTTTCTTTTTCCTTCCTTCCTTTCTTTGTTTGCTAATCAAGTATTATTGAAAAGATTATTCTTTCCCCAATTGAATTGCCTTGGCACCTTTGTGAACAATCTGTCGACCATACATGAGTGAGACGATTTCTAGACTCTCTATTCTATTGATCTATTAATATATATCTGTCTTTATATTACTCTGTTCCTCAAAGTTGTTTTGGCTCATGTTAAGTCCTTTTCATTTCCATATAAATTTTAGAATCAGCTTATCAATTACCACAAAAAAAAAACCACAAGCTACTGGGATTATAATTAGCATTTGAGGGGAATAGGCAACTTCTTAAAAATATTGAGTTTTCTGATCTTTCTAATGAACACAGTATATCTTTCTAATATTTTAGGTCTTCTTTAATTTATATTGTCATTTTTATATCATTTTCAGTATACAGATATTACATATTTTTATCAAAATTATTCCTAAGTATTTCTTTCATAAAAAATTTCCAATGGTTTAATACAGTATATAGAAATACAATTGATCTTGTTCCCTGAATGTTTATAACAGCACTTTGCAACAGTCTGTTGATGTGGGTCCTCCACTGGCCTTCATTTCTTGTTTTTCTCAATTATTCTGTTGGGCATTTTCACCTCTCCTTTCACTTGCCTTGGTCCCTAGCCTTTTGCTGGTCTTTTTCATAGTGTTCTTAGTCCCTTTTTTCATGTCCTCATCATGAAGGCCCAGCCTGTCCTGAAGTTATTGCTTGACACTTGCCCCAACCACTGAATTATAAAGACCTAGTGTTGAGTCCTACCCAAGGCACTAGAAATTCACTGTGCTCTTTTCAGAGGAACAAACTCAACTGCAACAGATATGTTGGTTTAGCTCAACTTCTGCCCATGCCTGATCACTCACCTGTTTCCTAGACACTTGCGTCCCCAGTTCTCAGAATATCCTGGCTAGAATGCATAGTCTGTGAAGCTCTGGGTTTTGTCAGAATAAAGGAAACTATGGAAGCATGCATTCCTTTATATTTTCTATGGTGATGATTGTGGGGAGGGCTTCCTAGTGTAATGTACATTATAGAAGCAACAAATCAAACATTATTCAATACCAGAAATATCCAGTTAGACATGAAAGTGGGAGGAGGGGAGACCCACTCACAATAGTCATAAAAACTATAAAATATCTATGAATAAATTTAGCAAGCGTGGTAGTTATCTGAACAAAACTATAAAATTTTATTAAAGAGCATAAAACATGATCTGAATTAATGGAGAGACATAGCATGCTCCTGAATGGGATGACTTTGTATCATAAAATATCCACTCTTTCCAGATTAATAAAACTATTTACCAAAATTTCCATCAGAATTCCTATGTTTTACATTTTTAATTTTCTCTTTTTTGTTCTGATTATTTTTTAGGGAAATGGGAAAAAATTAGGTCATTAAAGAATACATATGGGATAATTTCAATAAAAGTTTTTAAAAAGAAGAATGGTGGGGAGGTATTGTCCTACCAACTACATAAAAACATACTCTGAAAATGCTCTAGTCAAAACAGTATTGGCATAAAAATAGATAGATAACAGAAGATACAAAGCTAAACCCAAGCTGCAATGAACATGTAGAAATAAACTCAAGCTGGATAAAAGATTTTAAAATGAAAATAGTATGCAATAAAACATGAATACACACTTAAGGAAAATAATTATAAGATCTTGGGTTGAAGGAAAAGTTCTTACATAACAAAAAGCATTCAGAAACCACTGATGTGACTATTGAGAAAAATAAATGAAGGAAAATGATATTAGTATAAAATCAAAAGACAAATAATAGATTGGGAAAATAGAAATTTGAGACATTCCAAATACAAGGTTACTGTTGTTAATGTTTATAAGCAGATGATTCAGAAATATTAAGGAAAGAAATCAAGCATCTCAAAAATACAAAAAAAATTGGACAAATGTTATCAGTAGATATTTGTAGAGATACTGGTAATTGCTCTATAATATCCAAATCTCCATAGCTTAACATGTTAGCAAGATTCACTTCCTTGAAGACTAAAATGGGTCTTCCTGTGCAATAGGTGGTCTTTAACATAGTAGTTTACAGACCCGAGCTCCTTCTATATTGTAGCTCTGCCCTTCTTGAGGACATCAGTGTCCTCTGCAACAGGTTGGCACTTGGGGGATGAGAATGAAGGATCAAAAATAGAAGGATTTGGGGGACAGGCCTGGGAATAACGAAGCACATTGCTTCTGTTTGCATTCCATTGGCCAGAAATCAGTCACGTGATCACACTGAACTTCAAAGAAGGCTGGGAAGTTAATGAGCTCGAGAGGAAATGGGATTTGATGACCAGCTGGAAGACTCTGCCACAGGCTGGCCATTCACAGAAGCAGAAATCAATGACCCACAAACATGCAAGAGTATGCTCAAATATTATTATTAACAGTATTAGGGGAAAAATTAAGATATCACTTCTCATTCAACAAACTGGAAAAAATTAAAAGTGTTAACACAAATTTGGCAAAGGTATGAAGGAAAGGGATATTTTCATTTATTTATGGTAGAACTAAGAAATACTATAGCCTTCTTGGAAAGTTGCCTGACAATATCTACTACACTTTTTAAAACATCACATATATTCTCAAACACAGAAATCTCACTTCAGGTAATCTTATTCTATGAAAACAAATGTATATGTAAGTAAATAAAAATATATATACAGAGATGTTATTGCAGCATGTTTAAAATGACCAAAAAAAAAAAAGTCAGAAACACCCTGAACATCTACCAATAAAGGAAGAGTTGAACAAATCACATTCATTCCATGAAATATTATGCAGTTGTAAATGTCAAAAAAAGAGACTGAATTAGATTTACAGATGTTATTCTAGAGTTATGTTTACAATATATTGTTAAGTGAGAAAAGCAAGGTACAAGAAATCTCTGACTCCCTTCTCAACTAGCAAAGTGTCTCTTCTTCCTTCTGTGTCCTCTGCACAGACAAACGTTGGAACATTTTCTCTTCCCATGGAACCTTTCTTAGAAAAAGCGGTCAACTTGTCCCATCTTTAGGTCACTGTCTTTAGGTTTAGAATTTTGTTGATTTTCCCATTTCTCTGTCTCTCTTCCCCTTTTTAAATATCACTGTAAAAATATTATTTCCTTTCCTTTCCCTATTTTTTTCTTAAGTCTCCATTTTCATAGCTGAAACTTTGATTCTCTTCTCTCTTCCACTTCTCCCCCACCCCACCTTGCTATACACATTCCTTGTGTCCACATCCCATCCTTTTTTTGCTTGCTATTCCTACATATATAAAACAAAAAAATATATATAACTCCATCATCATGAAGGTTTTAAGGCTTAGAAAAATCCACTTTGGATTCTTAATGTCATCTAGATATAGCAGGCTCTTAATTAATGGAGGATGTTCTTCCCTTTCCTGTTCTTTTGAGTCTGTTCGCTTCTTTCCTTGCTCTTTCTTTCCTTACTTACATAGCTCCTCAGCATCCTCACTCTGCCTTTCCACGCCCACCTTTTCTATCAGGTTTGTTTCAGCACCTTCTTCACTCCCACAGCTCAGGGAGGCAGCTGCCTTCAGTCAAACCAGTAACAACCCTTCCTCAGCTTTTTTGTTGTTCCTTCTTCATTTGAGATGCACAATGGTAACGCACTATACTGTTAAGATGATTGACTGTATATCACAAAAGAGTCACATTTCATGAACTTCAGAAATGTTCTCCATAAAGACATATTTGTTCCATGTACATCTTAATTATCTTTGTCAAAGGATTATTTTAGATGTCAGAGGCAGAATTGCTTGGAAGCCACCAGACAGAACATGGCTCTCACCTAAAGTTCTCTCCAAGGTGCTGAGACTTGAACCCACAGGGTGTCTTCACTTAGTTCCCTTTGAGAGGGTGGACAGGAGAGGCTCATTCACAGACATGCGTGACTGCCACTGCTCCGACTGCTCCTTGCTTTGAAATTTTTGAATTATGTTACCTGTAATTTATACCTCATTCCTATAATGTCATTTCTTGGCTCAGAAATCTTTAATGATTACTTGCTGCTGCGTCAAGTCCTTACAGCTCTGTTCTTGCAACAGCATAAGTTCTGGCAAAGAGCACGGCTTCTTGGGCCATCCTTTCTGCATGACTAACCAGCTGTGTGACCTTGGGAAAATAACCTCTGTGTGCCTCTGCAAAACGAGAAGAAATGGAAATAATAACATGCCTACCCATAGGTTTCGAAAGGGTTAAATGAATTAATGTATGCAAAATGCTTAGAAAAAATGCCTGCCATGTATTAAGTGTCATATAAGAGTTAGTAAGTAAACTCTTTCAAGGCCAAATAACATGAAAGCAATTTACATTTCCACTTTAGGTAAGATAGTGTATTGGAATTAATTCTGAACTCAATAGCTTCTATGAACACCACTCACTATGTGCCAGACATTGCACTAGAACCATACATGTGAGAGATATAGATAGACACATAGGTAGAGATAGAGTTACAAATATGGATATAAATATAGCCCACACAACAGCCTTATGGGGTAGATATAATTACCATCTTTGTGTTTCAGGTGAGGAAATAAGACACTGAAAGCTTAAAATGCTATTTTAGATCATTTAGCTCTAAGTATTTTATCAAGAAGGATGCTTTTAGGTACAAGTGAAAAAAAAATCTAACTAAAACTGTCTTATGCAAAGGAATGGAAAATGTATTGCTTGGGTAACTGGAAAGCTCAAAAGGGGAACTTCTAGCTTCAGGCACAGTTGAACCAAGTGATTAAGTGATATTGTCTGGACTCTGCCTTTATGTCTTAGACCCCTTTCCTTCTCTTTTGGCCTGCACTAAAAGAGGGTCTCCCCACATGATGGCAAAATAAGAAAAAAAACATACTTATGATCTTCTTTTTAACTTTTTAATCTCTTGTGTATTTTCCTCTTTATTCATAAGGTTATCCAAAGCTGTTTTTTTTTTCCTTTTCTTTTCTTTTTTTTTTTTTTTTCACAGAACTCAGTTCCAGAATATTCAGGAACTCGGTTCCTGAATATTTTTTCTATTCAGTTATTTTACTTGTAACTGAGCCTATTTTAGTCCGATTTTTGTGAAATTAATTAATTTTACAATAAATGTTTGGTTCTCAATTTGTTTTCTAAAATCTGCAATACCCCTTTCAAACCATTCTATTGTTTGATTATCTCAACTTTGTGTCTAATATTATCAAAATCTTTTTCTAATTAGTGTTTTTTTTCCTGTAGCTTGAAGTACTCCTCATGCAATTCTGTGAGCTATGTTTTCTTTCCAAAAGATTTCTTTATCTGTCTTTTGTGGGCTGTATTCTCTATTTCTTGCCTTTTAATTACATTAGTAGATTTTCACTGTTGCAATGCTTTTATTAGCCTCATATTCATATTAACCATGGGCACTCACTCCACACCTTTTATCTGAAGTAAAAATATATATGTGTGGGTGAATTTGCTTTGCCCTTTTTGGTTTTTATCTGAAAACTGTCTTTCTGATGAGCGAGAGCTCGAGCCTAAGCATTGTTTATGTACACTTTTCTGTACACAGAATGGGAGATGTGAGAGGAGGCAAGGGGAAAACTTAGTTGCAGAAATTGTTGGTTCACCAAAGTTTTGTCTCTCTCCCCCTTCCCATCCCCACCTCTCTCATGATAAATGCCTAAGATCTAGGTTTTCTCCCCTTAGCTAGAGGTATATTTCAATGACTTGAGAAAAATTAATTCACACTTTGAATTTTATGGCTAATTAAATCTAAGAGCTTAAAAAATACAGGCAGAAGTTGATGGTTCCACCAATCTCAGCAAAAGTCATTTTCTGGAAAGTAGCTATGATGGAAGGCTATTCTGAAACTTCCAGTGGGCAGCACCTCAGGCCATGTCTCAAACTGGGGGGTAGTGATGAGCATTTTAATGCCTCATTCCCTGCCCACCATGCCCAGCACAATTCTGGGATTGCAGACAGGGTTAGAGGTTCTGCTACTCTTTGATAGAATATTCTGTTTCTTTTCCTCACTCTCATTTTCAGGTTTAGAACATTTAGTTGCACCCCTTTCATTACACAGTTGCTGCTAGCAATTTTTTGTGGTTTTTTACTATTTTTATTAAATTCATGAGTATTGGGGAAATGTAGATCAGTGATTCAACTTGAGCATGTTACCTTTACCCAGAAGCACCATTAACTTTTCTTATTAAAAAGAAAAAAAAAAAAAAAAGAACATGACATTCTGAGAGTCTGAGAGTTTGGATTTCTTCAAAATATTCAGTAATTAGATAACAGAGGTAAGACAGTAGCTGTTCTTTTAATTCCAGTTCTAGCAAGCTTTTCTTCTTGCTTACACTCCTGCAATGAATATTTTCCTCTTCTATTGGGAACTAAAACAGGCTGAAGCTATAGCATGAAAGAGGAAGGCTGAACTATAGAACTACTCACTATTATTATTCATGGATTCATTCATCCCAAAATCTGTTGTTAAATTAAGTGTCTACTGTAAACTGAGCACTCTGCTGGGTGTTAGAACATAAGGGGAGAGGGAAGCAAGAGAGATAAGGCCCTTGCTCTTACAGAGTTTCTGGTCTAGTGGGGAAGACAGGAGATAAACAAGTCAACACACGGAACACATTTAGGTGACCGTGAGTTCTATGAAGGCACCAAGCAAGTGAGGTGATAGAACGTAACTGGGGTTGACAGGGGACAGGGTTCTGCTTTACACGGTGTAGACAGGAAAGGTCTTCAGGGGGATCGGTGATATTTTCAGACGTGAAGGGTGAGAGAGGGCCAGTCTCGGGAAGAGTACAAAGGAGTAATGATCCAGACAGAAGACGCAGAATATTCAAAGTCCTGATGTGGAAAAGGCTTTGGGAAAGTGGAAGATGTGAGACCACGATGGTTCAAGGGTAGAGATCAAAAACGGGGCAGATGGCAAGGGATGATGTCAGCGTGGTAGGCAGAGCCCATATCATGCAAGAACAATGTAGCATGGTAAAGGATTTGGCTGATTGTCAGGCAGGCAAGTGGCTTCCTGAGGAGGAGGCTTTAAAAAGGGAAAATTGTAGATGCTGGAGGTAACGGCACTGGTGCTAAATGACCATTACATTTTGTCTCAGAGGTGGCAACTCTGTGGCACTAAGTGAAAAGAGCTCAGTGTATTTATGTGTTGTAAAGAGCTCCAAGATGAGAGGTGCTGGAGAAAGCAAGCCTATGGCTATTCTTACATTTCAAGATGCCCGCCCAATACCATAATAGATTCCTCTGGCATTTTCTGCTTTCTGTCTGAACATTGGGTAATAATCTTTTTTTCATTTCCCCAGTTACATCTCACTTGCCTGTGTCTTCCCACTTTGCAGGATGGATGTAAAGGTTAATTCCACATCTGTAACTTCAAGAAGGGTTTTCTTCCAGCCTGCCAACCTCTTTGATGATTTGTCTTGGCTGTTGTGCAATAGTATGTCACTTCTTTCCACTCACCCTTTGAAAACAGCCTATTTAAAGAAAGATGATTTGGGGTTAGAGTCAATAAAATCAGGTGGTAAGCGATTCTTCAGTATGTTTGGTCCTTGGCAGAAAGGCTGGGTGGCCAGAGAGCCGTTTTTACTGACAAACGTCTCCTTGTCAGCAGTGCAAGCCTGGGAGATGCTCTGTGGATGTGCTTGCAAAATGCTCTAGGTGATTTAAAGATGCACCCAAATGAAAATGCCCTCTGGACCCTAAAGGCTTCTTTTATAACTCTTGAGGGGATTCTCCTATGAAGCTCTCCTGGAGAGAACGCAGGCTCCATCCAACAGGAGTTCTGTCTCTTTAAGCAAATAAATCAATATTTTGAGCCTCAATTTTCTCATCTATAAATTGGGATAAATATTTCTATCACTTAGAGTTCTTTGGAAGCTTAAATAAGATACAGGAAGTGACCAGCCCAATGCCAGTGTATCTTTGTAGCCTTCATCCTACCTATCATTCTGCCTGTATTCGCCTTTCCTTTATGTCTTCTCTATCAGCCATTTGCACCCATCTGATGTTAGCGTCTCCCCAAAGAGTTTGATGTGTTAGAGTGCAAGCTCTGGAGCCAGACCGCTTGGGTTTGAACCCTGGTTCAGCCATTTTACTTGCTAAGCAACCTTGGACAAGTGACTTAACCTCTTTATACTTCCATTTCCCTATTTAGTAAGTGGCGACTACAACGGAATGTATCTCACAGGGTTGCTGTAATGCTTAAGTCAGTCAACATATACAGTGTTTAGGGTAATGCCTAGGACATGGTATGTGCTTTATAAATGTTTATAGCATTATTACTGCTGTATTATTATTATTGTATTTTCTCTGCTTCTCTAGTTTATCATTCTACAATCAGAGTTACTACCAGAGGTACTTGCCAAGCAGTTCATCTCAGAGTAAAAAGCAAAGTTGTTGCTACATAGGGGTCACAAGGACCCTGGATTCATGCACTTGTCCACAGCTTGGATTTTGAGGTATGGAAAATCAATTAATATTGGACAGATTTTTGTCTGCAGAGTTGATCACAATACAAGTTATGTTTTTCACAGCCTCATTTTTAATAATGAAACATTACCCCACATGAGAAGAGTGAAGAAATCATATGTTAATCAGATGAGATGCTACATACCTATAAAATAATATTTTGAAAAATTTTTGATAATATGAAGTGCACTGTTACATTAAAAAATTAAAATGAGAGGCAGAATGATACCAATACAGAAACACACACACACACACACACACACATGCATTGATTATAGACAAAAGGGAAAATATACAGAAATATTAATCTTGGCTACTTCTCAGTAAGAGATTGATACACCAAAGACTCCCTAAATGCTTGGAGACTGAACCCACACCCTGAAGCTGTAGGAAAGCACAGCCTGAACCCCACCAAGTGGAGAAATGTCTTGAAAGTACCACATTTTAACTTGAAATTTATGTGAATTTTATTTTCTATTCAAGAGTATGTCATTTTTAAAAATACAAAATTATTTTTAAATTGTTGATCAGGCAAAAAGCAGAACCCACAGAAGGCTCATTTTTTATCTATTGCTAGGTAATGGTATATTATTAAAATTTATCTATCAATTTTGGATTAATTGAGCTGTGTTTAAGAGCAGTAACTCTGCATATCATATTCTGCGTGTAGGCCTATTTTCTTTCCTGCATTGCTATTGCAAAAATTTCAGAATCTGGGCCTCACAAAGGTGTGGATATGAATTTGAAAAAATAAATTTTCACATATTTCTAGTAAAATTGACTATCCAAGAAATTTTGCCATTTTTATTTTAAAGCTTCCCACCTCTGTCATACGCTTCATACTGACTCATACTTTTGGTAGTACAAATATTATCATTTAAGTGACAAAATCTAACTTTACGAAAAATCTTAGAGTGTAATATGTCCCAACCTATTTCTCTCTACCTTCTGTCATCCTGGAGCCTCAACTCAAAGATCATCTGCTCCAGCAACTCCACCTTCATCAACACAAGTAGGATGTGTTCCTTCTCCCAGGCCTCAGTGCTGAAATAGACATGAGTCACTGTGGAAGAGAGAGGATTGGGAAAGGGGAGAACCTTGAGTGTCTGGTTTTGAAGTCCATTCCTAAACAAGTGGAAGAGGAGTGACTACTTGTACCTTTAATTTTATTAGTTAAGCCTCAAAGATGCAGTTATATGCATAGGCAGTGGGTACATGTTCCAACCTTCTCTGGGAAAGACTGACCTGTCAGGTGCAACATAATCATCTCCCTCAACCACGTGACAAAACATTATGATTCAGAACACAGATGTAGGTGTCAGACAGAATTGGGTATGAATATGAACTCTGGTACTTCCTAACTATGCAATACAAGAACAAAACAAGCACCACATATACTCACCATCAAATCGGTATTAACTGATCAACGCTTAAGGGCACATATAGTAATAACATTCATCGGGTGTCGGGCAGATGGGAGCAGGGAGGAGGAGATGGGTGTATTCACATTTAATGGGTGTAGTGTGCACCATCTTGGGGATGGACACGCTTGAAGCTCTGACTCGGGTGGGGCAAAGGCAATATATATATAACCTATACATTTGCAACCCCATAATATGCTGAAATAAAAAATAAAATAAATAGATACATAAAAAATATTGATAAATTAATAATAAAAATCTTGTGGACAAAATAAAAAGTAAATATAAAGACAAATTAAAACCTTGGGAGTATTTATTATATACAGCTCCTTATAGAGCTAATGTCTTTGATATATAAAGTCATTATAAATCAATAAGCAGAACATCAACAACACAACACAGAAATGGAGTTTCTTAGCAACATATTTAAACACTTGCCTATCAGATGAGTTAAAATACTTTCTTATTGTAGTTTTAAGTTCTATTTTCTGGGAATTCTACTTCCAAACATGATAGAATAATAAGAATTGTAATTTCCGTACTTCTGTAAACATCTAGAATCCTGGGGAAAAATATGAAATGGCTATTTTCAGACTACTAAACAATAGTCTCTGCAGGGCTATGCTTCTAGAAAGAAAGGCAACAAATAAGATGACCCTTATGACTATGTCATCTTGATTTCTGGATGTAATATCCAGGCCACAGATGTGAAAAGGGACACCCAACCAGATCCCAGTGGTCTCACCGAATTGAAGAGAAGATCTAATCTTAGAGTGAAGGTGTCTGAAAGCTCTGTGAAAGAGTGTTGAGAATGAGAGAACTATGCTGAGGAAGAGATCAGAAAATCCTCCTGAGGATTCTCTTAAGCCTTGGCTAAGCCTTAAGTGTTAGGATGTACAGGAGAACAATCCATAGATTGAGCAAAAATTGACTGTGGATTGATAAATTAAACAATTCTCAGATTTCACATAGGACAGAGACATTTGAATTTGGGTCAGTCATAGGACAGAGACTTGAGTGTTCTCCCTCACATTATGTAGTGGAAACTCCAGAGGAGTCATGCTTTAGTAATAGGAATAAACTATTCCTGAAGTGAAGCCTACTCTAGACCACCCACAGCAGAACTTTAATACAAACCTGAAAGGAATAAAACTATTCCACAAGCAACCCAACTACCTGCTAGAACAGAGCCCAGCACTACTTAAAGTAAAGCAAACAAACACATGAAAGTTCCAGACCTTCAATAATGTAATATCCACAAGGTTCTGCATTGAATTGAAAATTATTAGACATGACAAAAACCAAGAAAATGTGAACCTTGACTAGGACAAATATCGGTCCATATAAATGCAAATGTAAAGAACACTCCAACAAAGAGCAGGTAGTGTTAGATTAGATAGAGTAGTGAAACACAATTAAATGCTGACTACAACTGATCTACTTTAAATACAAAAGCAAACAGAGACTTTAAAAAGAGATTACTCACTAAAGGATGCTACTGCCTCAGGCAATAACAATGGATTAATGGGTTTCTTGCCTGGAGGTGTTGGAAAATGCAGCTGTATGGGTTGGAAATGACAGAAAGCAGAGTTTGAGCCTTGTAATGGCAAAACAGTAGGAAATGCAAGAGGGGGATTTTGTAAGTAAGTTGTGCATAGTGGGCCTAGAGCCAAAATCTAACAATAAACTCTACCAAAATCATTAGCTGACTGCTCAACTACATATAGGAGAGACAGATCTATCTTTGAAGGGAGAACTACTTCTCAAGAGATTTGAGGTTTGTTGATCTTTTAACCGAAGGTATTCTGAAGGTATTTTAACTGAAGGTATTCTCCAACTTGGACCCAATTTGGGCTGAGTATAATTACTGTGCAAATAATAGGCTGGCTGTTAAACTATGCTTGTAAGGTGACAGTCCTAGAGAGCAAGACTAAAATGAAAAAGCTGTAATAATTTTTTTAAGAAAAGGACAAAGGATTCAAGACATAAATGGCTGCATATGTGGGGAAGATAGATTTCATAGTCTGAGTCCAAGCAAATTAATTGCCAATTACAATAAAATAATAATAATCAAAACACCAATAACAATTGTAGGAAGAAGAAAACAAAATCCAGGGTTATTCCAATATTTCTTCAGACAAAAAATTACTAGGCATGCAAAGAAATGGAAAAATGTGACCCATACTCAGGAAAAATACCAGTCAATTAACACTGAATCCGGGTCAGCCATGATTCTGTATTTAACAGACAAAGACTTCAAAGCAGCTTTTACAAATATAGTCAAATAATTAAAGAAAATGTGTTCAAAGAATTAAAGGCAAATGTACTAATAGTCAATGACCAGATAGGATATTTCAACAGATAAATTAATACTATAAAAAAAGAATAGGAATTTTAAACTTGAAAATTGTAATAACTTAAATGAAAAATTCTCTAGAAGGGCTCAGTAAAATGTTTGAGGTGGCAGAGGAAAGAATCAGTGAACTTAAATATGGATGATAGAAATTAGAGTCCAGGATGGGTGTGTTGCCTCATGCCTATAATTCCAACACCTTGGGAAGCTAAGAAGGGAAGATTGATTGAGGCCAGGAATTCGAGAACAGTGTGGGCAGTATAGTGAGATCCTACACCTACAAAATAAAATAAAATTAACCAGATGTGTCGGCATGCACCTGTAGTCCCAGCTACTCAGGATGCTGAGGCAGGAGGATCTCTTGAGCCTGGGAGTTTGAGGTTGCTGTGAGCTATGATGATGCCACTGCACTCTAGCCTAGGCAACAGAGTGAGACCCTATTTCAAAGACAACAACAACAATAATAACAACAACAAACAACAAAAAGAAATTAGAGTCCAAAACCTAGAGAAAGCAGGGGAAGGGGGAGGGAGAGAAAGAGAGACAGAGAGAGAAAGAGAGAGAGAGATTGAAGAAAAGTTAACAGAGTCATCTGAACAACAAGATCAAGCATGCTAACATAAGTGTTATTGAACTTCCAAAAAAAATTAACAAAGGGAAAGTAGCAGATAATTAATCATAAACTCATAGACCTGAGATACACAATAAACCATAAGAAGGATAAACACAGAGGAAACCACACTAAACTTATCATAGCAAACTACTGAAAGCAGAAATAAAGAGAAAACCTGGGAAGAGAAAGAGAAAAATGACAAATTACATTCAAGTGAAGGTAACATAACTGACGCTTAGCTAGTAGAAGTGTAAAATATTACAACTACTTTGAGGAAATTGTTTGGTAGTTGTTTTATGAAGTTAAACCTCCATTTACTATGTTATCATGCAATTACACTCCTTGATATTTATTTGAGAAAAATTAAACACATGCCCACATGAAGGCTTGTAAGCAAATGTTCATAGCAGTCTTATTTGTAACAGCCCAAAACTGGAAAAAAAATCATATTTCATAAACAAGCGATTAGATAAAAAAAATTGTGTCATATTCATACAATGGATACTTCTTGGAAATAGAAAAAAATATCTCATATATGCACATGGATAAATCTCAAAAAACAGGTTAAGCAAAAAAAAAAAAAGCCAGATACAAAAGAGTACATACTATTCAATTCTATCCATATGAGGCTGGAGGAGATAAATCTAATCCTTAGTGACAGAAAGCAACTTAGTGGTTGCCTAGGGTAGACGTGAAATTAACAGAGAAATGGCACAAGCAAACTTTTTTACGGAGATGAAAATACTCAATATGTGATCGTAGTGATCATTGTTTGAGCATATGTATTTGCCCAAAGTCATCAATCTGTGCATTTTAAATGTGTTCCTTTTATTGTATAAAAATTATTCCTCAATAAAGTTTATTTTTAAAATAATTACTATTTCCCTTATGAATGAGATGTAGCATCATTTCCATTTTTTAGAACCATTTGAATTTTCTCTATTGCGGACTTTGTATTCATATCCTTTGCCCATTTTTTTCCTATGGGAATGGAGAGCTTTTTCTCTTATTGATATCTAGGAGCTCTTGATAGATTTAGAAACTTTTTTTTTGTTATGTGCTGTATTTTTGTTTCTGTTTTCTAGATTTGTCATTAATCTTTTCACTTAATATGGTGATTTTTAAAACACATTTTAGATCATGTCATGCTTCTAATTCAAAATAGTCAATCACTCCCCTTTGCCCACAGATTAAATATGGAAAACAGTATATCAGCACAGTTTTGAGCGCAAGCTTTGGGACAAGAAATACCTGACTTTCAACTCCCTATTCTACCACTTTCTTCTCTCTTTAGGAAAGTTATTTAACTTTTCTGAAACTCCACTTTAATGTTTTTTTTATTTAGAATAATAGCATGGTACTGGCATAAAAACAGAGACATAGACCAATGGACCAGGACTAAGAACACAGATATAAAATCATCCTCATGTTTCCATCTAATCATTGACAAAGCAGACAAAAAAATACACTTTGGAAAAGAATACTTATTCAATAAATGGTGCTGGGATAATTGGACAGCCACATGAAGAAGACTGAAACAGGACTGTACCTCTCACCTCTCACAAAAATCAACTCACAGTAGATAACAGACTTAAACCTAAGGCATGAAACTACAAGAATTCTAGAAGAAAATGTTGGAAAAACTCTTACAGACATTGGTCTAGGGAAAGAATTTGTAAAGAAGACCCTAAAGGCAATCATGGAAACAACAAAAATAAATAAATGGGACCTGATCAAATTAAAAAGCTTCTGCACAGCCAAGGAAAGTATCACAAGAGCTAACAGACAACCTACAGAATGGGAGAAAATATTTGCATGTTACACATCTGATAAAGGGCTGATAACTAGAATCTATATAGAACTCAGGAAAATCAGCAAGAAAAAAATCAAACAACCCCATTAAAAAGTGGGCAAAGGACATGAACAGAAACCTTTCAAAAGAAGACAGACCAATGGCTAAAAAACATGAAAAAAATGCTCATCATCTCTAATCATCAGGGAAATTCAAATCAAAACCACAATGAGGTATCACTTAACTCCAGTGGCCTTTATCAAAAAGTCCTCAACCAGTACATGTTGACATGGATGTGGAGAGACAGCAACACTCATACACTGCTGGTGGGACTGCAAACTAGTACAACCTCTGTGGAAAGTAATATGGAGATACCTCAAAGAGCTAAAAGTAGAACTACCATTTGATCCAGCAATCCCATTAGTGGCATCTACCCAAAGGAAAACAAGGCATTCTATTAAAAAGACATCTGCACTCGAATGTTTACAGCAGCACAATTCACAATTGCAAAGATGTGGAAACAACCCAAGTGCCCATCAATACATGAGTGGATTAAAAAATGCAGTATATGTATACCATGGAGTATTACTCAGCCACAAGAAACAATGGTGATCTATCACCTCTTGTATTATCCTGGATAGAGCTGGAACCCATTCTACTAAGTGAAGTATCACAAGAATGGAAAGACAAGCACCACATGTACTCACCATCAAATTGGTATTAACTGAT
>RJWJ010027165.1:0-22470 GCA_004363605.1 Indri indri
TTTTTTTTTAACCTGCAAATGTTTTCATTTCCTCTTTTTTCCTAAAAGATAGGAATACTGAACGTAGGATTTGGGGTTAACAGTTCTTTTTGTTCAGCACATGAAAATGTTGTGCTACGTCATTCTGGCCTCCAGAATTTATGATGAGAAATCTGCTTTCAATTAAATTATTTTACCCATATAGGTAAGGTGTTCTTACTCATTGCTTTCAAGATTTTTTCTTTGTCTTTGGTTTTCTGAAGTTTGATTATGATGCGTCTTGCATGAATTTATTTGGAATTATTCAATTAGGGTACACTTAGATTCATGAATCTATAGGTTTATTTCTTTTGCCAAATTTTGGAATTTTTCTGCCATTTTTTCCTCAAATATTTTGTAATCCCCCCCTGAGTTTCCCTTTTCCTATGGGACTCTGATGACAGAAAAATTATATCTCATAACCTGCGGTCATAGTCCTGCAAGTCCCTCAGGTTCAGGTCATGATTTTTTTTTTCCTTCAGTCTATTTTCTCTTTATTATTCAATTGGGCAATTTCTATTTTTCCATTCTTAATTCTTTCCTGTCCTTTTCATTTTCCTGTTGAGTCTATCAATTGAGTTTTTAAAATTTTATTTCTTAATTCAAAAATTTAATTTTGTTTTTCTTTTATATTTTATTTTTTATTTCAAGGTATTATGAGGGTACAAACATTATGGTTACACTTTATGTCTTTGTCTCACCGTTTTTCTTAATATTTTCTATTCCTTTGCTGAGACTTTCTATTTTGTCTTTTGTCTCAAACATGTTTATAACTGCTCATTGAAGCATTTTTATGATGATAGCTTTAAAATTCTTCTCATATTGTTCCAACATCTGTGACATCTTGGTATTGGCATCTACTAGTTGCCTTTTCTGTGATTTTCAATTGTACCCTGATATTTGGGGTATATTATTGCAAGACTCTTGATACTTTTAAAATTTTCTGTTTCAAGCTGGCATCCTCTGACACTGTGTGGTGAGGGAAAGTAGGTCTTGTCTCAGTACCTCTAGATAGGGGTGAAGGTCCAGGTTCCCCACTTGCCATCCTCTGACACTCCTTGTCACTGCTGTGTGTAAGAGGTATATCAGAATCTCCACTATGCCCCTCAGACACCTCTATGGCTAAGAGTGGGAGTAGTGCTTCCTTTCTTCCCAGGCATGGGTGGAAATCTACTTTCCCACTTAACCTTTGATGATTAGGGTAGAGGTGGGCCTGAAATTTTTTTTTTTTTTTTTCATGGTTTTGGCTAGAGTAGGTCAATTGTTTTCTAAAAGTTTTCTGTCTTCTAGGTTACCATTTTGCTAATCTTTGGCTAGACAGTGCAGAATTTGTTTGGGGCTGTTTTTGTCTGCTCCTGTTGCATTTCAAGGTGGATTGCTTCTCTTGGCACCTGGGATCTGGAATATATAAGACAGAAAGAAAAACCAGGAAACTCACTAATATGTTATTTCTCAGATCCCAACTCCCTAACTGATCTGCTGCTGCTTCCACCTTTTGATTTTCTTATGTTAGTTTTATAAATAATGCCCAGAGTTTTTAGGTATATTTAGCAGGAATAACAGGGAAAAATGCATCTATTCCACCTCAGTCCAGAACCAAATATACCCTTTTAACATATTTTAATAATTCTCTTTTTTTAACTACTATGTGCTAAATATCTTTGATTGTAGCTTGTTTATGCATAATATTGTATCTTCAGGATGACAGTTTAAAGAATACTAGGCTTCCAAAAAAGTAAGAAGCAGATATGCAGTGATTGTGATACCCATTTATGTTTACATTCTATATATCATTAAATTGAGGCTAATTTGAAGTTCCGTATTAACTGTTTGATTTTCATTTCTGTGATTATTAATGAGAATAGATATTTCCCCTAGTTTAAGAAATTTTTTTCCTCAACAGTATTCAAATCCTCCCTCTCATTGAAAAAGTCTTTCATTGATATCAATCTTTCATTGATATCAGTACTCTCCTAGATTTAATGCGACATATAAGATCACTCCTTCTCAGTCTTTCTCAGTGGTTCATCTTTTTGTACAAAACATTAAATGTAAGGGTTTCTGAATTCTTTACTCTTTTTCCTTATCACTCACTATACTGTCTAGGCAATCTCTTCTTCGACCATAGGGTTATATTATCCCCAGTGTATAGTGGACTCACAGAATTTTATGTGTTATCCAAACTCCACACCTTTGTATGCAGATGTTTAGTTATGTTTTCCAAGTGAATATCTTAAATGTATTTGAAACTCAACATATTCATAACCAAACATATGGTTTAGTTTTGCAAACTTGATCCTCTTACAGCATCACCTGTATCGCTTCTTCTCTTCCAGTTCCCAAATTCCATCTGATCTATCACCAATCCTTTCTATTTTACCTCTTCAGTATTTCTTAATTCTACCTACCTCTCTCCCTTTCTTTCTAATCCTTATTTCAAGCTGCCATTATCATTCACCTAAGCTAATTTACTAGCTTCCTACTTTCCCCTAATCCTCCCTTCTCCTCAGATTCTTCTTTCTGTGCACTAAAGACAGAATTTTCCAAAACAGAAATCTAATCTTCTCACTGATTCTCCACTCCATCCCTGGCTTAAAACTCTCCAATGCTTTCCTTTTACTTTAATATCAAATGATCAGTCTTTAACACAGCCGCCAGTCTGGGCATAGTCTTGCCTCTCCACCTTACCTCAGGTGGACTCTGTCATTTCTTCACAAGCCAAGTACCTGAGAACCTTTGAACGTTCTGCTCTTCTCATCGTCTCCCCAAACTACCTATTATCTGACTCTGTGCCTAATTGAGTTATTATGATGCTTCATAAGTAAATCTTTACTTCCTTAGAAAAACTAATTGGAGTAAATTCCTCTGTTATGAGGTCTCATGAAACCATATGTCAATCCTTCTTTATTGTTATCCATTATTTACATATTTATTTGGGTGATAATTTGCTTGATGTTTATCTTCTTACTTGGACCCTTTCCTATAATGTCAGAGGTCTGAAGATTTCTTTGATGTTGTTCACCTGTGTAACATATATTCTAGATGTGTAGCATATCTTCAGTACTTAATTAATGAAGAAATAAGTTATAATTTTGTAATTTGTGTCTGGTAACTGTTTTGATTATAATATATGCATGTTTGCATTGGTTTAATCTTCATCATGTACACTAGAAATTTATTTGTCTATTTGCATTTAATTCTGTTTGTCATGTTTTCTTTATGTTGATAAAGTAGGTAGTTCATTTCCTGAGATCTGGCATATGTATTATAAATATTGCCACATGTTGAAATATTACATCTCTGAAGTATTTTTAGGGAAGACCTTGCTAGTTTTCTTAAAGTAGCTCAGATATTCTTCCATTAGAAATAATTAGAAATAATTCTAACTATAAAAAATGTTTATGATATAGTTTGTAACATAGTAATAATCTGCTTAAATTATAAATATAGCTATAACTTACTATTTATTCCTACTTGAAAATTTGTAATTTTCAAGAAAGTTTATTCTGATTTATTCATATTTTCTCTAAATTTATATTGCCTAATACTTTCATATGCATCTAATTTACACATACTCCCATATGGCTTAATTATTTTATTCATGAAGAATACATTGCTGGTCAAGTTTCTCTAGTAAAAGAGGTACAAAATCTTCAATGTACTACATAGCATACATTTGACTTAAGATTCAAGGAGAAGGCCATATTGATGGGAAATTTTGATTGGTCTTTATTTTCTGACATTAATGAATCATTTAGAATAAATATATACATATTTCTGTCATGAAAATTAATGTTTTCGTTAAATTTGCATGTAAAAGATTCAAAATATGTTTTCTATGGAACAATATTATGGAATTTTTTAAAAAGTTTGAAGCTTGTGTTGCTGTTTCCATAATTTCCAACTAGTTAAAGCCAATTATAGAGTAACTGAGATACATAGACCAATTTGCACTTACAAAGTTTTGTTCCAACAAGCATCCCGGAGAGCTGGGTATAGTCAAATAAAATCATGATTAATGGTTAGTACTAAAATTTCAAATCAAACATATCAAAAAAGAAATCACAAATAACATTTAGTGCCAAAATGCCAAATTATATGGATGGACTCTGATTCTAGATTTAAAAAAAAAAATAGAATGGGATTTGCCATTTTACTGTTAACTTAAATGCTATTTAACAGTATCAAAATTACTTTGCAGAAATTTTTTATGCTAAATCATTTATAAGTAATTTTTTTTAAATAAAAATGTTTATGTGTACATCCAATCCACCGAAAGAGTCCTATATTCATAATCATATATCTGGAATGACACAACATTGAAATCACAGGTCTTCTATCTCAATTACAAACAAGTTTTAAATGAATAATACCAAATAAGAGGGAAAATGGGAAAAAGAAAAACAAATTCAGTAACATTCATACTAAAAAAACACACAATTTCATAAAATAAATTTGTCTTTTGAAAAGCTGTCTTTTTAGTTCAGGATAACTTAGGAAATGTATCTGACTAAATGTTCTAGAAATAGAAAATCATGCTGATTTATTTTACTCTCCAATCATTGCAAATAAAATAACCTAAAGCATTCCACCTATAATTGAAATATCATATTTTCTTTATCATTTCCCCAGGAACTCAAGTCTGTTTTCCAAAATAAAAGATAAGTAGACATCATGAGTCTAAATTACTGAAGTGTGACATCACTCACCATTCAACTTCTATAGCTACTATAAGGTTCTAATCCAAATCATTTCCAGTTTCCAAACTTACAAATCTCCTATCACTCCTGTGATCACAGACTTTCTCAAACACTTCTAATTTTTCCCAACTTTGCACAACCATCAAAGTCCCAACCGTCAGTGTCCCAAGATCTTGTCCATTATTCATTTATAACTTGTGCCCCCAAATTTTCTGATATGTATGGGGTACCCTAGCCCCACAATATAATTTACCACTCCTAAAGTTTATCTCCATATTAATGTTAAATTTAAATTCTTTCCCTTCTCTATTTTGAATTTTATTTACTTACCTAGGCTCAAGCAAAATTACTACTTCATTCTCAAATAAAATTAATTTCTCCTCGCTATACACAACAAAAAGGTAACTGTGAGGAGATGAATATATTAATTAGCTTGACTATAGTAATCAATTCACTGTGTATATGCATATGAAAACATCAGGCTGTACTCCTGAAATATATACAATTGTATAAAAAATTTAAAAATAAATTTCTCCTTTTACTTTTGTGTCCCAAATGAAGAGTTTATTCTTCTTCATGTACTTTATTCTTTTTCAAACAGAGTTAGTTATTTGCATTTTTACCACTTCTAATAAAGTTTTGGAGAGCACATTTTAAAACTTATAGCTATTTTTAAATAACTTTAATTTTTAATTTGCATTCACTTGTTTTCCAATTTCAAAAACATTGCCCATTGTTTTAAAATATTTTTTAAAATGTGAAGAAAGGGTATTATAATATTTATTTTCAATCTTATCTCCCAAATGTAATTTTTTAAACATTTTTTCTCAATTTGTTCCTTCTCCTTACCTATTTATATTTATTTCAGATTATTCTGTGAAGATAACATTGAATATTTTACTCTCCTACCTTAATTGGGTAGGGTAAAGTTTAAGCTGCTATAAAAAATAGACCCCAAAATATAATGATTTGAATAAGATAAACATTTATCTCTCAATAGATTGAGCATGGGGAGTTCTGACTGATGGGCCAGATCCACTCCCCCAAAATCATTCAAAAGGACAGTTGCTTCCATTCGAGATCTGCCATCAATTAAATTATTGTTATTGTTTGTATGGTTAAAACTGGGTGTTTACCACATCTGTGCTTTTGCTCATGGAAAGAAGAAATAGAGGAAGTATTGAGTAAGCAATTTATTTTTAATGAGTGAAAGGGAAGTTTCACACATATTTCTTCTGTACATGTTTAACCTGTGAGATCTTAGCCCACTGACCCCTCTGGCTGGGAAATGTAGACTTGGTTTGGGAGATCATATTCCTGGGGAAAAAAGGAAGTGGATACTGAGGGCACAACTGGCATTCTGTCACACACTTCATTAAAAGTCTGAATAAATATGTGTTCAATGCCTGCCTGAATAATGTTTCATTTTATGTATTTATATATATAAAAAATATACTTACATATATCATTCAACATTGTTATTAGATACATAGGCTTCCTGTTTCAGACTGAAAAATACAGCTGCAATAAACTGTTTTGCCATTAATATTTTTCTGTATCTTTTATTCTTCCGTATAATTTTCCTCAAGGTGAAATTATTATATAATAATAAAGTATTCAAACACTATTGGGTTCTCCATACACATTGTCATTTTGCAATCTAAGAAAGTCATGTTGGTTTATGTCCTATCTGTATTAGCAGTTCTACAGAAATTTTACATAGTTCATGCTGCACTCGCATTATTAGTTCAATCACAACTTCTTTCAGTATAATGTTGGGAGTCAATACTCTAAAAATCTCTTGGGTTTCTGAAACCTTATGAGTAGAAACACTAACTTCTTTTCCATACTACGTTTTCAAGGGCATTTGTAAACAGTCTCAGAAAATAGAAATACTTTCTTGAAATACAGGAATAGCATATTCTTTCAGAGCAAGGGAGGAATGCGCGGATGTATACTGCCCAGTATGGTAAAGGGAATGTGTTTCTCCAAGTCAAGTGAGAGGCAGTCTTGGTGCTCATTGTAAAAGATTCAGTTTCTCTATGCTCAGAGTGCCTCTGTTATAATGCAGTTACTAATCATTCTGATTTCATAAGGAATTTACATAATTTTATTTTTAAATTTTGCTTACCATTTAATCTTCTCTAATTGCTGCTCCTTCCCCTTTTCATAGGATGTTTGTAAACATATAAAACACATGATTTCATTATGTAATAGTTATGATTTTTTATATAAATACATGCATGGGTATATAGAGAATATACATATATAAAACATATAAATTGGAATTCTGAATGGAGAATATATTCTCATTGTTTTTCTCAGGTCATTTCCTTGAACTAAACAACCTATTTATTTATGTATGACTGTGAGCCTCATTGAGTCAAAGTAAAGTAAAGTTTATGTGTTAATAAAAGTTTTACCTCACTAGTTATTAGGGGTTTAAAATGTGGTGCCTAATTTATAAATAATTGCACAAGACATGCCATTAATCATGTTGTTATAGAATTAGTACTACCAGTGCATATTTTCAGATGGAAAATGTTAAAATCATTTAGTGTTCTTCAATTTATAATTATAACTAGATTAAAACCATTGAAAATGTTTACAATATTGATTATCTGCTCTCTTCTGTAGTTTGCTTATTGTATTTCTGTGGGCTACATTTAAAATTTAACAATTGCTTTAGGGATTAGTTTTCTTTTCTGAAAATAGAAAAAGGAAAGAAAATTTTGGATTAAAGATAAATATTTTGCAAAATCTTAATTTTATTTTTACTATGTAGATAAATATATACATTATTTCTAGGAATTCAAATGTTCTTCTCTACTTAGTGTGCTGTGTAAGTACTTTTATAGTCCCAATGATGTTTTGTAAAAATCTATTAGTTTACTGTATTTTCTTCCACTGAAGGACTTAAGTAGAACTCTGTTGAGTGGATTATTGCATTTTCACATACCACAAAACCTACTTATATTTTGATGATTGTAGAGTTAAGAATGTTGTTAAAAAGCAGAAGTTGGAGACAGTTTCCATTGTGTGAAAGTTCCCTGGCACAGTGTTGCCTTTTCCATCAATTGCCAAGACCAGGTGCATTGCTAATAGCCTCAGATAGGGGTCCTCCAGTGTGATGGATTCACTCTTACCACAATCCAAAAGAGCCTCAGGACAACAGCTTTCAGCAGGGGGGCACCTGTTAGCTGAAAGGGATGAGTTGAGAGAACCAAATACAACTCCTAGCAGGGGCTTCCTGAGCACCATCCCCCAGGCTTTTTGGAATGGCAGCCCTTTTTCATCAGTTGACATGCTGGGTTGCACCAGTTGGAGAGAAAACTTGGCACAATAAATGGCAGCTTTCTGCTCTAAAATATTCTGAGGCTCCAGAACACATCCATTGCTAGTGTTTCTATGCATGGCTGACTATACAGAAATCTTAAAGGAGTGCTTCTTAAAAATAATTATTTTTGGACCCTATACCAGACTTATCTGTGGAATGGCCTTAAAAATCTGTGTTTTAATAACAACTCCTCCCTCGTGTGTTTCTGATGTGGGAAGCCAGGTGCTTGTCTTTTAACTGCCAATGGAAACTGCACACAGCAAAGAATTACATGAGGTGGAAAAGTCAAGCAGCATATTGGGATTCATGTCTAAATGGGACTAGAAATTTGTCAAATCTAATAAGAATTGATGTAAGAGACCATTATGACATTTTTAATTTATTACTAATATCTCTCAAGTTTTACTTCATTATCGATAAGATAGAAGTAAATCAAACACATTGCTATGCTAAAGGTCTTGTTACCAATGGAAATAGAAAGGGTGAAGCCACAGAGAAGAATGGAAGAATAAGACATAAAGTAAAGCAGGACTTTAGAAGAAAGAGCTAATGAGTTTATCCAAGGAAAAGTGTAAAATTTTGTTTCTCAAAATCTGATAAAAATGGCAGAAAAATTTGTTTTTAAAAATGTAAAAAAAAAAAATATGTTGACTTCTTGGTATCTCACTAGACTATTCAATTCACAAACCTGAAGCAGGTCTAGGAATCAATACTTCATAATCTCACCAGGTACTACTTGTATCATATTCTTAAATTATGAGGCTATTATGGACAACCTGAAGATGCAGAATGACTCCCACCCAAAACTTGGTTCAGAATCAGAGACTGACGAAACCACACACACACCAAGAGGGTACAAAAAGGTTTATTACTAACATAGTGGGGTTTTTCTGGGGAGAGGAGGGCAGACCTCCTAAGCTGGCCCAAAAGCAAGGGAAGGAGACTGGCTTTGGGTCTTTATTGTTGTCATGGAGTGGGGCCAGGATGACGGTTCCTGTACATGGTTTGAACTTGTCACTGTACCAAAGTGGGGAGCACCCAACCTTTCTTATCTGCTTTCTTAGATGTGGGGAAGTAGGGGATCAGGACGGAGTAAGGTTTAAAAGCTGTCAGCAGTCAAACTTCAAAAAATTTAAGTCAGATTCTTTATTACAACAGCATTAATCTGTAATACTAAACACAATTCAAAATAGAAATAATAGACATATATTCTTGAAAGTACGCTGACTGGTAACATTAAGGTGGAACTGTATAATTAACATGCCTGTCATTTTCTGTCATTTATGCCTTAATCATAATACCCATTATTGATCTAGGCAATAGATACAAAATTCTAAACAATTACAATTGGTGGAGGTGGAGAGTGACGAGGAAGTGATAGCATTAAGTCACTCGAAATAGGTAGATCAGCAACTGTTTTTGTTGAGACTATATAGACATATTGTCTACATCTAACAACACTAATGCTATTGGCTTTGTTGCGTTTTTATGAACATAAGGTACAGTATTATTCTATTTCAGATATATGAAGGGGAAAAGGAGATTGAATTGAGCCATGAACAAAGAGTGTTTAATGGTGACCCTTTTGGAACATTTTTTGTTATTTTAAAGTCAAGATTGATGTGTTGCAAGAAATACGATGGCCTTTCTGCCCCCTGGGTTTTGCCACAACTTAGACAAATGACCCTCCCTAGTTGTTCAAAGTGTTAAAGCTTTTCTGCTACTAGTGGTGAAGGAGGATGGATTTGCTGAGATTTTAACAGATTGACGACATCTTATCTTACTGGTGCACACATGCTTCATGAAGGCAGAGAAGGCAATTTATCCTCCACTGCGACTATTTATTTGCTTTTTAATTGGCTTGGGTTAGTTTGGTACAAGAAACCATTAAATCATAGTGAATACAAAAGAGGTGTGAGATGGGACAGAGCATCTGTGTGGTAATTTCTAAGTAAATAAATTACACCTATTCAAACACTTCACAGAGCATTTACACGAACAATTAAGGTCTTGGTCAGTGCTGTTTTCTGGAGATATACAAGATTTCTGTGATTCTGATTAACGAGCATTGTTTTTTCTGGTAAGAACACTTTGCATTTATCTATTCATGTAACTGTTGATATGATTTAATGGGGATTCATATAGTCAAGAGAGGTAATACATACACTAATCATTTGATATGTGGATGTTTAAGTTATAATAAAAGTTATGAAATCACAAATATAAGTGCAGATTACATTTTTCTTTTTGTTCGAGTTGAACAGATTAAATACAGACTCGAGTTCAAATCACATTCTTTAGTATACCATAGACTTTTAATACATCAAATTCATTTTTCTGGAAATAATGGTTTGTAACTTTTCTCACTGTGATGTACAAGGTACATCTAGCTTTAATCATAAATGCTTATTTCTATCCATGTATAGATAGTCTACAAGATCCCCTTTGTTTCTAATGTTAAATTTAACATTATGAGCGTGCTTCTGATAAAGTGGATATTTTTACCAGTTCAGAATTTAGGGAAATTCTTGGCTAAAATGTTAAGAAACTCCTTTCTCCTTGTCAGATTAACCTGAATATGTTTGTATGCATGTGTGTGTACATGCATGCATGTGTGGTTTATGAATCAGCTAGTGAAAGGTTAAAAAGCCATAATATAGTCATCAATTAGAAGTTTTTCACCAAATCTTTCACGTTTCACAAGGCACAACATTAAGTAATGAACTTCTATTACCTACTCTGGTTTGTCAATCCCTTGCTTTTAGAGTGTTCCCCTGTTCCCCTGACTCCAATTATTTCATAAGTTTGAGTAGTGAATCCGTATCGCAAACTGTCATAGAAAGTCAAGCTCTGTGCAAAGGACTCTTCATGTCCTTGCTTTCCTGATGGAAAGTGAAATACCCATATATACCCCTATGCCCAACTTAATTCAATCAATTATATTTAATTGCAACTTTTCTCATTTACAACACTGTGAGGTGACTTCCACCATTTACCAATAGTATATATCAAAATTAGCCAAAAGCACATTTAACACAACAAAGTAAAATGTAACTTTACAGGATATATTATGCTTTTATTCTTTCTCTTTTTGTAATTTATTTTTAAAAATCTCTTTAAAAAAACTAATAGCTCAAGCTTTGCATTAGGATGTAACATTAGAGTGAACAATATTTCTTAATATTTGTATATTCATTATTCCCCCAGTGGAACAAATAATTTTTACTTGGCAATTAGCCAAGGAGTCTCTTTGGATTTCAAAGCATAATTGTCCAAGTTTCCTTTAATTTATGTAACCTTTTTATTTAAGTTAAGTAGGCATGGCATAGTTGCAAGTATTCATAAAATAATTATCTACGTGCAATTTTTTAGGCATCATAGCAAATTAATAATTGTGTCTTTATTTTACTATTTTTCTCATGTCTATAATATGGTACACATTCAAATTTTGTTGAATGAATGAACGGATGGGTGAATATCCATGCCAGGCACTGAACTCAATTCCTTATAGCATTATTACTTACCTAATCCTTCTTAAATCTGAAAGCAAGATGATATGATTCTCATTTTATTATTTCCAAAACTGAAATTTCAAGATTTTGGACGATGTATTAAAGATTAAAAAGCAAAATAGGGAAAAATAATTTGAGTCAGGAAAGCCTGACTCAAAAAAAATCTTTTTTATATTTTTTCCTCATTGATTATAAGCCCAATAAGTGTTTATATAACTGGTCCACATTTCGTGATTTCATCCTATAGAATCAAAAGATGGCTCAGTAGTATATGAGAACTGAAACCAACATAATTTCCCATACTTTTATTAAAAAGTACTGGGGCCAAACATTTTTTCTTTCTTATGATAAATAGTACTGATTTCAGGTGAAAATAAGGTAGTTACTTGCTTTGTTGTGATAAGATTGCAAATCATATTGACACTTTCTTCAAAGTTCTCACCTTATTGTGTCTACCCATTCAAAGCTATTAAGTCTTAAATGTTGCTTAAGCTCAATTAGGTCCCTGTCTTTGAAGACCTTCCTGAACTGAAAACATGATGACTAGGCAAGGGAAAAGATATGAATGGGTTCTTCTGGTGTGGCAAATCCTCCTTGTGTATCTTGTGAAGGCCAAGTGACTGGACTAAGTTTGAGAATCTGCTTTTCTAGTAGGCACACCCTTGTGCATATGTCATTCTGTGCTTTATTACTTAATGTTTTATTTGCTAAAGCATTTTTTGGTGTTCTGATGTTTTAATATCTATCCCAATTCAAGTTTGAATATGTGATATCCTCAAAAACATCTTTAAACCTCATGTGAAAGCTTATTCTACAAATTCTTTAAAATATGCAAGTGGCTATTTTTCTACTAAGGATGTTTGTAGTGGGTTAGGTCATTTTAAATGTGTTAGGCATAAGGCATGATATAAGAAATTTTTTTTCAAGTTTGGTTTTAGTGTTTTTATTGTTTTTTTGAGGTTGCAAAGAAAAGCAAATTAGCTGTATAAAACAACCAGGAAGACAAATAATAAGAAATCAGTAAAGGTGAGACTAGACAGAAAATGAAAATAACCTAAGTAAATTGTATTTTGCTTTTAATTTAAGCTAGGGGCTTTAAGATACATTACTCAAAACCTGAACTGCTTTAACATTTAAGGTCACCACAGCAATTTATTTTACATTTGTAAATGCAGAGGAGTAAAACACAGTGAGAAGAAAATGTACTAAGAAACATACACGTCATTATGGATCAGATCCTTTTGAAGTGAATGTTTTCCAGAGCTGGTCACTTAAGTGTGCACATTCTCTAATCACTCCCTAAAAACTCCCTAAACTATTTTTGGACTTCTACTGTAAAATTATGTCCTGCTAGCATTGACATGCTTTTTCCCAAATTTCCAATAAAATGCTCATGAAAATACAAGAAGTGGTAAAAATAAAAAGCACATGAAAATTTAGTAATGAGCCCAGTGCCGGAAATAGTATTGTATGGAACAAGGCTGGAAACTTAAGAAATTAAAATAAACTACTTAGTTCCAATTAGTGAAAATAGACAGAGACGTTTATCACCCTTTCCCTTTGTTTCTTTTTTCAGAAATACAAGCTCCATCCTCAATCTCCAAACAGAGAAAATTATTCCCTTAGTTGGTGCATACATTTTTGGGTCACTGAGGATCATTGTGCATAGGTGTCCGGGCCCCCAACAGAATCACGTGAAACAAAATACTCAGTGGTTAGGGGGCTGAGTGCTCACTGCAGATGCTAGAAGGAATAGTATTCTTGCCTGCCTCTGTTCCCCACCAAGAATGAGAGAAAGGGAAGTAAATCCATGACAAGCCCATCTGAGAAAGTAGTGTCAAAGTGGTCAGGGTCTTGTTGAATTCAAGGAATTATGGCAGTGAACACACAAAATGAGAGGAACTATAGGGCCATGGATACATAGTATGGTACAGCAGAAGGGAATAAGATGAGGAACAGATATTTAAAGCAGAGGTATCAAGAATAGTCTTGTTTCTCATGGGTAAGGCACAAGTATTGAGGTAAAGTGGAGGGAAAGATTTTTGAATGTTAAGATGAAGACACTAAAAGTCCAGGTTGAGATTATTTCTTTTTATCCTTTTTTTAATCTTTATTTCATCAAGAAATACATCAACAAAGCAGGAGAGATTATTTCATCTATACAGATGTTGATATCATTGGAATGAGGAAAGGAAATAGGGAAGAAAGTAAGTTTGTGAACCAGAGGCTAAAACTGAGCAACAGAACAGGAAGAGCGTGCAGGTGAATCCCAGGAAGAGAGTGTGACACACTGAGCTGTACTTTTCAGGTGTGTTCCACGGACCAGCAGCACTGGTGTCCTGTGAGTTTTTAGAGATGCAGAATCTTAGGTCTATTCCAAACCTACTGAGTCAGAGTCTGCACTGCATTTTAACAAAACCCCATATGGTTCACAGTAAAGTTTGAGACACACTGGTACAGTGAGGCAACATATTAACACATCTCAAAGAATCATTGGTTTTTGTTTTCCTTTTAAAGGCAAGACAAAGAGTAATGTCTGGAAGTATTGGTGAGGAACCATGAGGACAGTTACTCAGCCCCTTGTCTCTGACATGCATGATGTATGAAAGAAGAGCCTTGACTTTAGAAGGCTGCCGCAGAAGCTTGTTGTCTGAAGACAATTATTTCTTAAGCTGTGTTTATTTAAGTTGCGTCCTCTGATTTAGGCTGGTCTGCATGCAGGGCAGAAAGAGATTTTTGTTTGTTTTTAATTTCTAAGAGTGATTGCAATGTGAATTCAGAGTTGAGCATACACGATTCAAGGCAAAAGGAAACAGATAAAAGGCTAAGAAATTGAGAGAATGGGATTAGAGTGAAGCAGACCCCAAGAGAGGACCCTGAAAGTGTTTGGTAATACTAGTAATAGGTTGACTGGGATGTATATCTGGATGAAGGATGATCATCAATACTTGGACATCCAGTAATGACTCGGGTTTAACTGTATTTGAACCATGATGGGATTGAGTCTATTGGCTTCTGAAATGGTGCAGACATCAGTTCCTTTGCTGCCTTTCTTTATGTTAAAGTTTAGAGTTGGTGGCTTCTCGTGCCTTGGTATAAGATGATGACTTTTACTGGAAGTAACTTACAAATGTTGACAAATCTTCGAACTTTCCCAAATGTGTCTGTGATAATAGTATTCCTAAGCATGCTGCTACTTCTTAAGCCTTAAGTGGTAGAGTAGAATTCACTGGTAGTGGCTCACCAAGTCTTGGAGAAGAAATTTCTTAACTGAGGGCTGTGAGTTTACAAAAAGGATACATAAACTAGTTTTCTACAAATAACGATTGAAAAGATAAAAATTTAGCAATTGATAATTTACCTGGTTTATTTGGTATGTTTTCTTCACTCATTCCATCCCCCTTATTCCTGACTTTGTCTTAATATGCAGCTTTATTTTTATAATAGACTTTTTGAGAATTTTAAAATTTCATTAACTTAAACATTTTTAATTTCAAAATATTAAGGGAGTACAAACGTTTTAGGTTACATGGATCACTTTTGTAATGGTTGAGTCCCTGCTGAAGGTATGCTCATCACCCAGTGTTCATAGTACCAATTAGGTTGATTTTTTTCCCTTCTCTTCCTCCCTCCTCCACCCCATTGATTTCCACTGAGTTTTACTTCCATCTATGCACATGTGTGTTCATCAGTTAGTTCCAGTTTAATAGTGAGGACATGTGTGGTGTTTGTTTTTCCATTCTTGATACACTTCACTTAGGAGAACAGTCTCCATTTCCATTCAGATTATTGCAAATGGTATTAATACATCTTTTTTATGACTGAGTAGTGTTCCATGGTATACATTAACTTAAACATTTTATATTTTAACAAATATGCAATTAACTTTATCTCAATGACGACTTGATTGGGCATAGAATTATCAATTATTTCTTCTCTCCTTGAAGTACCCGTGAAACTTGATTATTTGTAATCTTAACAATAGCTTCCAGACAGGTCACCCCACTACAGCTGTGGCCTTCTAGTAATCCATTTATCACAAAGCAGCCAGAATATTCTCTTTAAAATATCGATTTATTTGTTACTCCCCAGCTTAAAGCTTTCTTGTGGCTCTCTAAATGTCCTAATAAAATACAAACTACTGAAATTAGCCTAACCAGTTTGTATATGATTTTTGAACTACATGAAAATGGCATAATTCACAGAGATCATAGGTACAGAAACAGAGCTGTAGGGCCTGGAGAAGAGGGATATCCAGACAGTTTGAGGAACTGTCTTCCCTAGGTCAATACAGCCAGTATAGTAATTCCTTGCAGGGAGCCAAACATAGGTATTTCTTATCTCATTAACAAGACCTATCTAAGAATATACTTAAGCAAGAAAAGGTGTATTTAACTTTACAAAATACATCTGAATATTTGGATCAGTAAACAGTTCATATTTTGGATTTATTTTCTAAATGAAGCCTAACTAGGCATCATCACATGACTACCAGCATTTGTCACAAAAGGGTCCCACTCTACATCTCCCACATCCTTTCATACAATTCTTCTCAGGTTCAGAACCCTTCATGTGCACTAGAATATCTTCTCTCAAATGCTACCAGTAGAATTTTCTACTCCCTGAGAGGCCTTCCCAATCATCTCACTCTAAGTCATTGACCACAATCCTTCCCATTCTTCCTCATATTATCAGTTTTATTTCTTCTTTCTAGTTATCAGTGTCTATTATTATCTGGTTCATGTTTTGTTTTCCATGTTATTTCATTGTTTTGCCTCTTTCTAACTCCTAGATAAACTAGGAACAGAGAGATCTGGTGTTAAAATCCATAACTCTCTTTCTAGCACCTATCTCAGTGCCTAAGACATTAATAACATTTAATAATTATTTGTTTTATATCAGACTTTCCCTTGGAAAGTATCTCAATTGCTCCTTATTTTTTTTTTGTTTTGCTTTTTCTATTTCTTTGACCAAACTATAAATAGTTCTTTCCCATAAACATACATAAGTTATCCTGAGTGAAGCATCACAAGAATGAAAAAACAAACACTATATGTACTCACTATTAGATTATAACTAACCAATCGGCACTCATGTGTACAGATGGAGGTAAATTCAATGGAAATCAATCAAGTGGCGGGGGGGGGGAAGGGAATGGGTGAAATCATACCTAATGGGTACAATGTACACTATCTGGGTGATGGGCACACTTATAACTTTGACTCAAGCACTACAAAAGCAATCCATGTAACCAAAATATTTGTACTCCTGTATTATTCTGAAATATAAATAAATAAAAATGGAAAACAAAGATTCAGAAAAATAAATATATTGAGTATCCTTCTTCTCGATAATAGTAAAACTGTTCGTTGACTGTTTCTAGGTTTCTAACGTTTTACTTACATTACGTACATACGTTTGTAATTCTCACATTTGTATCACGTTTTACTATCCCCATTTTGTGGATGGAGATATTACAAATGAGGATGCTTCTATGTGGCAGGGCAGAGATTCTCATAGTGATTCTTCAGTGACCTTCTTTCATCTGAAAACCAAGAGTACCTTGCAGAGCTGCCATTGACATTGGCAGTGCCTCTGTAATCACACCTGCAAAAGTGGGTCTCACTTTCAGATAAGAATGGTTTTAGTATTTCTCCTGTCTTAACAATCAATGTAACATGGATGCCACTATCATCCAGCTACTTCCAGGAATAAATTTGTAATGGGAGAAAATGAAACAAAACCAGTAAATTGCTTTGTCTCCCCTGTAATTCTCAGTAGGGCAAACAGCTAAAAGCTATTATATTTGTTTATTTCACTCAGTAATATAAAAATTTGAAGAATTAAAGTATAACATGACACAAGAAAAGAAGTTAAAGAATCATTCCAAGGAAATAACTTCTTGTCCCAAAATTAAAATTCTGTGTTCAAGACATTTAGCAAAGATATTGCCATTTGGAACTCCATGGCTTTTATTTTCACAGGTAGTCTTAAGGACCCATACTATCTGGTTTCAAATTTGCTTAATAGGTCAGATAGAATATCTTAGGGGCAAAACTAGTAAATAAACACTTGGGGAAATAGTTATATGTGTTCTCTCTGAAAAGCTCTTAAAACTTCAAAAGATATAGTTGAATCCTATCTTTGGTCAGAAGCATTACTATGTGACTCAATTCTGTCACTAATAAATCTGTACAATTTTTTTAGGGCTCAATACATTCTATGAAATTGAAAGGGAAATGTATAGCTCACCAGATAGATTATCAACTTCTCGTTGTATTATTCATAGGGAGAATCCTGTCCTTTTTCTAAATTCCAATAGCTGTAAAGCAACAGATTTAGATTTAACTCAGATTAATATTTTGTTCTTTGATTCTACAAATATTGTTTTCCCAAGTAGTATTACTATTTGATCCCTAGAGAGAATGGCCATTTTCAAAAGAGATAGAACACTTAGTACCTCATCTGTCTGCTTATGAACATAACTAAGATTTGCAATAGCAAAATTGAGCTTTTTAAATGTTATTATGTGAAAGTTGTATTATGTGAGCAATATTCCTGGCATTTCATATTAATATTGCGTGCTATCACAATTCATTTGCACCAGTTTAGCAGGTGTAGAAACATGCTGAACACTTCAGTAAAATGGTATAATGATTATATTTGCATACCATAGGAGTAGAAGCAAATACTAAAAATATATATCACCAGTACTTTATGAAGGACAACCTTAATATAAATGAACAGTTAGTAAAGTATTTTATTATCTTCAACTGGTAGAGAAATAGCTGCTTCATTGAGCTTGCTTTTGTGTCATACTGCAAAATTCATAAAGCAATATCCACTAAGGTTTATAGAGGTTTGAGTAAATGACCATAAATACTGTAACATATTTTACCCAGAAACTGCATTGTTTGATTATTAAGGGAATCTCTCCTTTTACATTATATTAATTTAATTGAATTGCTGGGCATTATCTTGATGTAAGCATACAGGCATTCACAAAGTAACCTATGCTCTTTATGGAATAATATTTATATTAGTATGCAGATCTATTTCCTACCTATAATTTAAAAAAAAATAGCAGAGGAGGCAAAGGAATTTGATTTTTTATTTTTTTTTCAATTCTCAGATTTTCACAATATGAATTTATGTTTAATATGAGTTTCAGCCTTGGCATGGTGGCTCATGCCTATAATTCTAACACTCCAGGAGGATTGCTTGAGGTCAGGAGTTCAAGACCAGCCTGAGCAAGAGAGAGACCCCATCTCTACTACAAATAGAAAAAAAAAAATTATCCAGGCAACTAAAAATATAAACAAATATTATCCAGGCATGATGGTGAGTGCCTGTAGTCCCAGCTACTCAGGAGGCTGAGGCAGGAGGATTGTTTGAGCCCAGGTGTTTGAGGTTGCTGTGAGCTAGGCTAATGCCATGGCACTCTAGCCTGGGCAACAGGGTGAGACTCAGTCTCAAAAAAACAATAACAAAAAAAAGAAAATTGCAAGATGAAAGTTTCATCTGTTGTACTATGTTTAGGCATCAGATATGAGAAATTATTAAGGCATTCATGGTTATAGCAAATGAAGTGATATTTTTCCTTCCTAGGTAGCCTTAGAAATCTATCATAAAGATGGTTTTAAAGATTATATTTCACTTATTTATTGAAAGGAATGAATATGACAGAAATATCCACTCATATGATTAGGTTGTCATTTTGCATACTCAGGGATGTTCATAATTATTACTGTCTAGCATCAAAGAAAAAATATAATAAAATGGCAAGTATAATCCAGTTTTGACCTGAAAGAAAGCGTGATGCAAAAGAAAGCAATTAATGTAGTCATCAGAAACCTCTTCTAGGCCTGCCTTTGAAAAATTGTTAAAATGTGGCGTCTTGGTTATTTCATATATGAAGTGGAGGTAAAAGATCCACACTGATATTGTAACAAGTACGCTTCAAGTTGAAAGTGAGTAATGTTTTCTGGAGAAGAAAATATAATGGACATTGTGGTTATGGAATAGTTTAAGCAACCACAGAAATGTGGTAACCATTCTGACAGTCCAAAATTAATATGTGTAGCATGCAAATTATGTAGAACTTTGTGATAAAACAATTGGTACACCAAGAAAAGAAAGACAATGAGTTAATAAACATACAGTGTATTAATAAAGATACATGTTCTGTATTTTGCCAGGAAGTTTTTGCAATGATTTATGAAGGGATAGGTGGACAGAACAAACAGTGCTTAAGAAACATTTGAATAATTAGGGCAAGACACAAAGAGGAAAGAAATAATAGTGAAATTTCCAAAAATAAAAAGGCAGGTTATTATTTTGTTGTCTAGACTTCCTAATAGACATAAAGGTCATAATTTGCGACACATGTACATCAATCTCAATAATGACTAAATGAAACTTATTCCTCCATCTTGAAAATCTCTTTCTTCTAATTACTAAATAAATAAATAAAATCTTGGAGTCTTATTTTACTAATATTTCCTATGTACACCTCATTTTACTCACAATTAACTGCCAAGTCAATTCAATTCCATTTGATACATTTTCCAATATAATCTCAAGTTTCAATACCCACTATCATTGATGTGGTTCAGATCCCTATAATCACTCCACTAAAAAATTAGATGGTCTTCTTTGTTATAATTTTCCTTTCCCAAATTTGTTCTCTATATTGTGATTAGAATTATCATTACCATCTTTCTAATCTATATTAATATATACATGCAAAGATATTTATTTTGAAAAAAGACAAGCATTTTTCAAAATATGAACTTTAATATATTAAATATTTAAATTTTGGTTGAAAAAACAGAGAAAAACAAGGGTAACACATGGAAAAATGATTATTTGTATTTACTGTTATTTCTGTCTGGAAAGCCTTTTGCCACACATGTTATCTGGAAAACACCAAGTCATCTTTCAAGACCTAATTCAAATGTCATTCTCATCTATGAAACTTTACTTCTCACCTTAAAGCAGAGTGATTATAATTCCCTCGACTTCACCTACCTTATTGATACTTTTGTTAACAGCAATTTTTAAACTGTTTTATAATTTATTTGCTTCCAAATCTGTTTGTGACACTAGATTCAAAGAACATAATTCAGGGTTTGGGTCTTCTTTGTTTATTCTTTTGTTTCAGAATTTAGCAATTGCTGGAACAACACTTAGAGAAAAATAACAACCCAGAACCTCCATACTTTAACATTTGTAATATTCAAGATATAATCTAAAATTACCTGGCATAGAGAAGACCAGGAAAACAGCATATATTCAAGAGAAAAGAAAATCAACAGTTTTGACCCTAATATGAACCACATATTGGAACTAACAAAGTTTTAAAAGTGCTATTATAATTATCCTCGATGTTAAAAAATACTAAACATTCATTTACATGTATGTTTTACAAAACATGTTTTTAATACAAAAAATTCTCAGCAGAATATTAGGAACTCTCTGCACCAGCTGAAGAAAGAAGTACTAGAACTGAAAAAATACAATTTTTGAAATTAAAAAAAAAAAATCACTGGGTGGACTGAACAGTTGAATGGACATTACAGAGTAGAGAGAAAGTGAACTTTAAGATCTATCAGTAGAAATTACCCAAGGTGAAGAATAAAATAAATATTGGAAAAAAATGAACTGGTCTCAGGCAACTGTTAGATGTTATCCAAATGTTCAACATATATCTAATTTTAATAACAAAGGAGAGAGAATATAGAAATATAGAAGAAAAGTGTATATGAAGAAATAATGACTTGGAATTACCCAAACTTAATGAAACAAAGAAATTTTCAGATACATGCTAATCAAACATGAAATAGGGTAAACACAAAGGAACACATGCTGAGAAACATCATAAAGTGTTAAAATCTAATTATCTCTTGAGAGCTGCAAGACGCAATTGCAATATTACATACATGGGAACAAGAATCCATTTAATGGTTGACTTCTCACAAGAAACCATGGAAGCCGGAAGAAAAAAAACACATCTTTAAAGTACAAGAAGTTAAAAAAAAAAAAAAAAAAAAGTCAACCTAGAATTTGACAAAGAATAAATATCTTTTAAGAATAAAGGAACAATAAAGATATTTTAAATTAAACTAAAAGCATTTGTCGCCAACAGACCTGCATTACAAGAAAGGACAAGGAAGTTCTTCAAGCTAAAGGACATTTACCCCAGGTGTATACTCAGATACTCAATAAATAAAGACTAACATTGTAAAAGTTAAATCCTAGTAAACATAAAAGACCGTTTTTCCATTTCGCCTATTTTTTCTGAATTAAAAAGATTATTGTATAAAACAAGAATTATAACTTTATCTTGAAGGGTTTATAATGAAGGTATTAACTGAAAAATGGCAAGGTTTGTAAATTTGGAAAAGAGAGCTTTATTTCTCATACAGTGTTGCAGCCTGTTGGGTGGGCCTTTCCAACAGGCTGGAAATCCCAGCCCTGGCCAGAAGCCAGGAACACATGTTTTGAGGCAGGGACAATGGAAACAGGAATTTATACTGAGCAGGATGGCCAAATATAAATATTTAACAAGCTATAGGAGGAATCATGCATATTTATGAAAGGAGAAACATGGGCCTGTGCAGTCTCACTCTCTTCCCTTATATGGAGCCCATGTTCAGAAACAGCTGCCCTCTGTGTAAAAAAGGTGAAGCAAAGATACAAAACCCCTCTTTGTAGGTGTTCTTTAAACTGGTTAAACTCCATGGTTGGTAATCTCCTATCAAGACAGAATGCTGGTGTAAATCATGGAATTGGTTTCTGTTTAGCCCTTAGTTGGGCGGGGGGCGGGGTGGAGCCTGATGGCCCTTAGCAAGGGAGGGGATAAATTGAGGTGTGTCCAACCTCCCATTCTGTCACGGTTGGG
>RJWJ010027166.1:0-22379 GCA_004363605.1 Indri indri
TTTCAGAATCTCTAAAATAGTGCCTCAGGAAGGCACAAGGATGGATGAAAATTCACAAATCCTACCAGGCATCCTGAACTCTAGGCCAGCCGCCTTATTTTTGCAGATGAGGAAGATGAGATTCTCAGGTAAAGTGCCTCACCCACAGTCACACAGCAAGTTAGTGGCAGAGCTGGAAGGAGGACCCCAGCCTGTCCAAGTGTCTCCTCTCTGCTCAGCTGGGTCATTTCTTCCTTAGGGAAGTGGGGCCTTAGGGTCAGCACTTAGAGGAGCAGAAAGGCAAATTTGGACAAGGGGCATTGCCCAAAGGCCCAGAAGGAGGCCTCTGAGGCAAGGGAGTGCCAGCTGTCCTCTGTCCCCCACAGCCTCGCTGCCCCTGGCATTGGGCCCCTCTGTTCACTGACCACCCAGCTATCCTGATCTCACCAGCATCATTCACTTCCATCCTGGCAAACTCTGTATTCCTCTAGTTTATTTGTTCACTGTGCCTCCCTCGCAAGAATGCAAACTCCGCAAGGAGGGGCCTGGTTAGATTTGTTCGCTTCTGTAGCTCACTGTTCAGCACCTTGTAGGCAGAGTAGGTGCTCAATAAATGTTGAGTTGATGAATGGGAAGAACACTGGATTCAAACAGAACTGGATTCTGAGCCCCTCTGTCCCCTGCCTTGCTGGCCTTCCTCTCTAGGCCTTGGTCTTTCCAGCTGTGGAATAGGGGCTGTATTTGGTGACCCCAAGGTCTCCCCTGGCTCTGACCACCTGGGATGAGGTGATGCAGGCTCTTTCCCAGGCGTGTCTGCTGTGGGTGTTGCTAACATGTGGCTTGGTATCAGGGTGCATCCTCACCTGGTTCCTGGGTCAGCCACCAGCACGTCGTCCTTGAGCAGGCGTAGGGCCTCCTGGGTGCTGCCTCTCCACAGCAGGGAAGTGGAGCGCAGCCTTCTGGGCAGCCCTAGGGAGGAGCAGTGGTCAGACCTGTGGCCCGGCCGAGAGTGGATGGTGGGCCGCTGGGTGCACTCCCTCCCCCACCTTCCACGGGTTGAGAGATGACAACGAATCAGTTAAAAAAACAGACTGGTGGCCGAGCGCGGTGGCTCACGCCTGTAATCCTAGCTCTCTGGGAGGCCGAGGCGGGTGGATTGTTTGAGCTCAGGAGTTCGAAACCAGCCTGAGCAAGAGCGAGACCCTGTCTCTACTAAAAATAGAAAGAAATTAATTGGACAACTAAAAATATATAGAAAAAATTAGCCGGGCATGGTGGCGCATGCCTGTAGTCCCAGCTACTCAGGAGGCTGAGGCAGAAGGATCGCTTGAGCCCAGGAGTTTGAGGTTGCTGTGAGCTAGGCTGACGCCACGGCACTCACTCTAGCCCGGGCAACACAGTGAGACTCTGTCTCAAAAAAAAAAAAAAAAAAAACAGACTGGCGTGGACTCCAACCCTGCCTTCTCTTCCTGCCTGTGTTTCACTGGGCAAGTCACTTAACCCAGCAGTCCTCAACCTTTTTGGAACCAGAGACGGGTTCCACAAAAGACAAATTTAACACGGACTGGGGGCGAGGATGGTTTGGGGATGATTCAAGCACATTACATTTATTGTGCAGTCAAACCTCTCTGCTAACGCTAATCTGTATTTGCAGCCGCTCCCCAGCGCTAGCATCACCGCCTCAGCTCCACCTCGGATCATAAGGAGTGCACAACCTAGATCCCTCGCACATGCAGTTTACAGTAGGGTTCGCACTCCTATTAGAATCTAATGCCGCCACTGACCTGAGAGGAGGCGGACCTTGTGCAGCGATGGAACGATGGGGAGCAGCTGTAAATACAGAAGCAGCTTCGCTGGCTCACCCGCTGCTCTCCTCCTGCTGTGCGGCCCAGTTCCTCACAGGCCACACAACCCAGTCCATGGCCCGGGGGTTGGGAACTGCAGACTTAACCTCTCTGAGCCCCAGTCCCTCATCTGTAACACGACGGAAATAATCCCAATATCGTAGGGCTGATGTGACGGTTAGGTGAGATAAAATGCTTAGCATGGCACATACTAACTGCTCAAAAAATAGTTGTTATCAACTATAGAAAGTTTAATTCCATAAATTTCTTAGCGTCTGTGGCCAAACTAGTTTTATGGAACTGGCTGCTCTGGCCACTTGGAATTTTCTGTTTATTGGAGGTGACAAGCATTGGAAGAACCACAAGGTTGGGATTTCTTCCGTCTATCGTCATAGTTTTTGGGCATCTATTTTGTGCCAAGGACTATTCTAAGTTCTGGAATTTAGCAGTGAACAAAACAAAGTTCTTGCCCATGTGGAGTTTACATTCTAGTGGAGAGGACAGACAATAAGCAAATAAATATTCTGGCACTGGAGAAAAATAATTCCATGTAGGAAGGAAGGGGTTGTTATTTTATTAATATAAAAGAAAAGGCCTCACAGAGAAGGTGACCCTTGAGCAGATGAGACCTGGAGGAGGTGAAGAAGTGAGCCATGAAGCTCTGTGAGGAAAGATCACATCTTTGGCAGAGATGACAGCATGTGCAAAGGTCCTGAGGCAGGAATGTCTTGGCACATTCGAGGAGCAGCACAGAACAGCCAGTGTGGCTGGAGACGGGTGAGAAGGGGGAAACTGTAGGTGAGAGATATTGGGGCTGCAAGCGCCAGATCCTATAGGGTGCTGTAGGCTCCCAGGAGGACTTAGCTTCCCCTCTGAGTGAGGTAAGGCACTGCAGGGCTTTGAGCAGAGGACCACTTACAGACATAATCTGACATCTATTTTATCAAGGTCGCTGTGGTTGCTCTGTGAAAACAGACTGATGGGGGCAATAGCAGCAGCAGGGACGCCTGCAGAGGAGACTTGCTAGAACCCTTGTTTCAGTGATGGGGCTTGGGCCAGCGTGCTGGCAGCAAGGTGGGTGGAGAGTGGAGCCAACAGAATTTGCTACCATAGGGGCTGTGGAGGATGTGGGAGTGAGAGGTGCCAGGGATGACAACGAGTTTTCGGCCTGAGCAGCTGGGGATGGAGTCCCGAGTCCTGACTGCAGCATTCTCGCTGCACAGCCCCAGACCCTGTTGCTTCACCTCTCGGAGCCTCTGCTCGCTCAGCATTAAGTGGCTGACGCTTCTGCAGTGGTTGCCCTGCTAGGTGTTGTAAGACCTAGAGAAAAGCTCCAGGTATGGGCAAAAGCCCTGGGTTGGGGTGAGGGTCGGTCATAGATGACACTGAGAGCCTAGAACAGAGTTATTCAGGTAACAGTTTGCTCGGCTGGCCCTCTTGGCACCGAAAGGAGATGCAGAGGGTGTTTGTAAACTGACCACTACTCTACAGAGCCCTGTGCCAAGTACATGGGGTTAGATGAAGAGAGGGAGCCCTAGAGTCAGAGGTAGGGTGGATTTACCGGGAGGCTCACCAGGAAACTTGAGCCTCAGGCCCCTCACCTGCATGGCTCCTGCCAAGGCCAGTATCTAATTTTGAGCTTATAATATTGTATTTTTAAAGAGGATCCTCATCAGAATCCTATCCACATCAGGCTCCACTAAACGTGGGTCCCCCCTGGTTGTAATAACCAGAGCTACCCTGACAGGTGGCTGCAGTGTGCCAGGTACTCTGCTAAGCGCCGCACACTCATTAGCTCATTCACTCTCCCCTAACAGCCTTGACCACATTTTACGGAGGAGAAAAACACGGCTCAGAGAAGTTAAGTGTCCTGCCCAAGCTCTCACAGCTAGGAGGAGGCAGAGCTGGAATTTCAGGGCTTATGCCCTTCGCCACTGGGCCACCTTACCCCGAGGAGACTCTGATCCTGTCCAGCCTGTGCTGCCTCAGGAGGATCCATCCTGTCCGCGAGCCTCAGCTCTGAGCATGGGAGTGACGCTGGCCATGTGCTCGACTGAGACCTCAGGCCTGAGCACCCTTTGTAGAATGATGAGATGGTGGCACTTGCCAGGGATCCTATCTTTGGGCGTGGTGGGTTTGTGGCTACAGATACGAGCAGTGGAAGGTGCTGGGTGGGGCGGATGGTACCCTCCTTCTCCCCCCTGGCTGCGCCGTTCGCTGCGAAGCACGGTGCCCCTCCCTGCTCCTCTCTAAACCAGCCCTCCCCGTTCACGGGTGGCAGACGGGCATAAAGGCCAACAGAGCGCCCTTCAGAAGCTTCCAGAGCCACCCTCCTCATCCAGCCTGTGTCCCTCCTGGCCCTGCTCCCTTTCCGATCCCGTCCCGCCCTATGCCTGTCCCTGGCATCGTCTCCCAGCACCAGCCTGCTCTGCCCCGTGCCCTGTGGATTCCGTCCTGACTTGTTATCAGAACTTTATTATTATTATTTACCATTAATAAGCAATTCAGTTACATGATTCAAGATTCAGAGGACACCAGTGGGTCCTCTTACTCTTCTCCCACTGCCCTGGAGGCAACCTAATGTTTTCATCTCTTTAGTTCCCTTCCAAAGATATTTGATGCACAGATAAACTAATATATATGTGTGTTATATAATATGTAAATTAGATGTGCATTATATATATTCGTATACACATACACATTAAATATGAATATATTATTTTTATTCTTTATTTATACGGTAGCATAAAATATATGCTGTCCTGAGCTTTTTTCCTTCTTAGTTTTATATCTTAGGCCATCTCAGTACACAAAGAACATTATTATCCTTTTTTTAGTGCCTGATTGTACAGCTGTGTCATGGTTTATTTAGCCATTCCCCTACCAATGGGCATTTAGGTAGTTTCAATCTTTTGCTATTACAGTGCTGTGGTGAATAACTGTGTACATCCCCCATACCACGCATACGTGAGTACATCTGTCAGGGAATTTCCTAGAAGTGAAATTGCTGAGTCAAACGTATATACATTCTAAACTGTGACGGTGCCAATTGCCCTCCACACAGGCTATGCCAGTTTAAATCCCAGCGCAGGTGTATGAAAGGGCCTGTTTCACCCCGGCCTCACCAACTCAGTGTATCCACCACTTTGATCGTTGCATCTGATTTGGGGGAAATGTGTCTCCATGTAGTTTTAATTTGCAATTATTTTAGTATGAATGAAGTTGAGCATCTTTTAATATTTGTTAATATCCTTATGAGCCTTTTCTGTGAACTGTCGATTCTGTTGCTATTATCTTCCCATTTTTCTGTTGGGCTGTTGGTCTTCATATTGATTTGTAGGTGATCTTTAGACATTAATGGAAATTAGGTCTTCGTTACAGAATAGTCTACAAATACTGACTTCTTGACTTGCCCTTGACCTACCAACTTGATTTTGACCTGCCAGCCGATCTTGCTCTGTCCACTTGAGCTCAATTGCCAGCTTTGCTTCTGCTTTCAGCTGATGAGATTTCTAGCCCTGGCCCACCACCCGAGCCCTGTAAGAGGGAGGTGTGGCCAGGTGAGGAAGCCAAGCAGAGGGGCTATACAGCCAGATGGGATAAGAGCCTGTTCCTCAGCTCCCCCACCTGGAATGGTTGGGGTCCAATCAGTGTCGGTGCTGAGATGCTCACCTGAGAGCTGGCTGGCCATCCTCCGGAGGGTGACAGGCGAAGGCCTCGGGGCGGGGTCCTCGTCTGCCAGCTCATCCGTCAGGCCCTGCTCTTTGGGGGCCGATGCCACACCCAGCGGGTTGCTAATGGTGAAGGTGCTGGCGTAGCGCTCCAGAGGGTCGTCCAGGGAGGCCACGATGCCCTCCTCCCACAGGCGGTACAGCATGAGGACTGGAAAGATCTTGGAGATGCTGGAGATCCTGGACAATGTTGGGGACACAAGGGTGCAAAGGGCGTCCTGTTGGCCCCAAAACCCACCTACCCTGGGCCCCCAGCCAGCAACTTGCTAGTATTCTAGAAAAGCACTGAATCCTCCCTTAAGTCAACATCCCCAGTGGAAACTCACCAGCCCCTGTAGAACGGCCTTTGGGATACTCGAGAACATACCAGAAGCCAGTGGGACAGACACTCATGAGCACCCACCCTGTGCCAGGCCCTTTACCAGGCGCTCCCCATTCTGGGACAGACCTGGGTTTGGACGGCACTTCTGCCTCTCACTGACTGTGTGGCCTTGGGCAAGTTACTAGACCCTTCCAAGACTCAGTTTCATTGTCTGCTTCACAGGTTGTAAAAAGGATTGAACGAGACTGTGTGTGTAAAGTGCCTGTCAACGTACCTGGCGGGAAACAAGTGTTCAATAAATGACAGCAAACATAACGGTTGGCCCCATGCCCAGCACACAGCATGTGCAGCATGCGTGCTCATTCTCTCTGGACTCCTACAGCACCCACAGTACCCCTGGGAGCAAATGTGTTCACTTTGCACTGTGAGCTTTGAGGATCCTGCAGGCAGCACCCAGGAGGGGAGACTACAGGTGTGCAACTGAATGTCCCCAGCTGCTTCCACCTGGGCCCCTGCTGCCAACTGATAGGGACTTGAGGCAAGGGCCCAGGAACTGGGTATGGTTCCCGTGGCACATGGATGGGAGGTGGCACAAGGGAGTCTTTTCTAGTTTGGGAGGTTTGGAGCTAAGGCCTCTCCAGAAGGTATTTCTTCCTGACCTGTTACCCCTGTGTTGAGACATTCGGGCACTCATTGGTCCACTCTGGACCTCACTCTCCTCTTCTATAAAATTGCCAAGACTTCATAATGGGCCCTAGCAGCTTAGACCCCCAGCCATGATTCTTTTGAGTGTCCTTATCTACAAGGTCCCCCTTGCCCTCCCATCCCCTGCCCCCTCCACAGGATCCTGGAGGTCACCCAGCTGACCGGTACATGGTGTACTCATTGGGGGTCCCAGAAGCTGGGTCTGAGCCATTCTTCTTCCCAAAGTTCCCAGTCCAGAGCACGGTGTCATTGTGGATGACAACTGCAGACATGGCAGCCAGGCCTGGAGCAGACATTGCCTCGCGCAGGATCCTGTCCACCTTGGGGGAGAAGAACAAGTGCAGTGACAGGCGTCCTCCCCCTGCCCACCCCCCACCAGCCGTCCTGCACACGTGCCCATCCCCAAGCCACGCCCTGCACACAGCCCCCAGGGAGCCTCCAGACCCCGGGTTCCCAAACCATGCCCCGTGGGGTGGACCCCCACTGCTTTAAAATGTAGGGCTTCCTCATGAGATTTTTGCTCGAAGGAACATTTCCTTAGCAAAATAAAAAGGAGAGAAAGGTTAAAACTGCTGATTTAGGCAAACCCTTGTCCGATGCCCTAGAAAACCCCCAGTAGACCTGGTCTGACCCCCTAGTGTTGGGGAGCTCACTATTTATAGAGGTCCTAGGCCCTCTGTGAACATTTATTGAAAATACCTCATTATCTTCAAGGATGAAGGACAATGATGATGACAACAGCTCACATTTCTTGGACGTTTAGAATGTGCCAGGCATGGCATAAAGCGATTTTCATACATGGTCTCATTTAATCCTCCTAAGTCAGTATTGCTGTCTCCCCATTTTACAGATGAGGGAAAAGTGAGTCTGTACGATCCGAGATGACCAGCGCAGTGGCGAATGGCTGGGGGATGAAGATAGAACCCTGTGCTAACTCCAGCCCCAGTTCCTAATTCACTGCCGGCCCTCCTGGCCGCGAGACTGTACGTGTCCTGAGTTTCTGCCCCGCACCAAATTTGCCTGTCTGAGCCTCAGTTTCCTCCTCTCCAGGTGGGGATTCATGAGGAATGCATATAACAGGCTAGCACAGCAGCTGGCACATACCGGGTGCTCAATAGAAGGCAGCTGTGGTTATTATTGCTGCTTTTTAAAAAATCACTCTGAGCCCTGGGAGCCACATACCCTCGGCTCGCTGTCCTTCGCAAAAGCCTTCCAGATATTCGCAGGCAGCGGTCGTGCCTCCGCGTTGGCCCACGCCGTCTCCTCTGGACTCGTCACCCCCTTCCCCCCCACTGCTCCTTGGATGGCAGTTTCAAGTCCCCCACGCTACGGCTCGTACACTGCTGATGGTGCTTCGTTTGCCGCCATGTCTCCTAAGGTGAGTGGCCCAAGTGGGTGGTGTCTGCCTGGCACAGACTAGGGCTGGCTGACACCTCGCTGTAGTGTTTTGCCATCCTGCAGCTGTTAAAGTGGTATTGGGGGGGAGGAGGAGGGGTGTTTAATCGTGTTGCAGTGACCAGGCTCTGCCATCCTCTCCCATCTCATCTTCCATACGTTCCACCTATGGCCTCTTTTTTTTTTAAGAGATGGGTGTGGGGTTCCTTGCTTTGTTGCTCAGGCTGGAGTGCAGTGGTGTCATCATAGCTCACTACAGCTCAAACTCCTGGGCTCAAGCGATCCTCGTGCCTCAGCCTCCCAAGTAGCTGGAACTACAGGCATGCACCATCATGCCCAGCTAATTTTTTTTTTTTTTAGAAATGGGGTCTCACTGTGTTGCCCAGGCTGGTTTTGAACTCCTGACCCCAAGCAATCCTTCCACCCCAGCCTCCTGAGTAGCTGGAACTACAGGTCTAAGCCATTGTGTCAGCTCCCGCCTATGACTATTCCTCTCATCCCTAGACTAGAGCAGGTCAGTATCTTCTTCCTGCCATATCCCTAGTGCCTAACACAGAGTAAATGCTCATGAAATACACGTGGGATGGATGAATGAATGAATGCCACTGCCGGCATAGAGGGGGTGCCCTCCCCTTCATTACCCAGGCCCAGCCCACACACCGAGTTCCCTCCTGGGTCATCACTGACCTTTTCCAGGGCCTCCTTCAACACAGGGAGGGGGTGGGCCAGGGGCACGGGCTCAGGGTGCCGGGGACACATCCTAACGGGGGCAGAGGTCACCTCTGGTCCCAAGGAACCTGGAGGGAACATCACTTGGTGAGTAGGAGACAGAAATCAGGACAGAGTCCAGGGGTCATCCTAGGAGAGAGGGGGCAGGTGGCTGCAAAGGCCAGAGCCATGTCTCAGGACAGCCCTCCCCAGCTGACAACAGCCTTACCAGGAGATAGCAGGGTGCAGACACCAGCCATAGGCACCCAAGGGCAAGGGGCAGAGTGTGCGGGCAGAGAAGGCACAGTCCCACGCTCGCCACCTGCGGCTTGAGCTTCCGTGACTTCCACTGGGCCGCAGTTCCCGGCTGGCGGTCCCTGCGCTCCCGTCTCTGTTGTTGGACCAGCCTCCTCCCTCCACGTGGTCAGCGGGCTTAGACCATTCCGGCTCCGTGGGGCGGGCTCGGCCACGTGTGCCCGTCCGTCTCTGTTCCCCTCGTCCTGATTATATATGTTTGAGTGGAGAAGTTTGGGGGGACTTGGAGCCCCACTCGGGCTTCAGGCCTAAACCACAAGGGACAACTCATTCCATGCCCAGAGCTGAGCATCGGGGCTTCGGGGGCTTGAGTCCGTCTGCCCTTCTCCAGGTGTATGGCGTCCCTGGCACCTCGGGGCAGACGTGAGGGTGCTGCCAGGACAGGGCTCAGGCTAGGCGTCAAGGGACTTGCTCCCAGGAGCACTGCTGCCTCGTGGACAGGCCTGGGAGAGTGGCCTTGAGAGTCCACGTGGAGGGAGAGGCCCCCCTGGTGCAGCTGACCCACCCGCTACATTGGAGAGAGCGCAGGCTAGACCCGCAGCAGAACTGCCAGCTGCAGAATTGTGAGAAATAATCACTCACCTTGTTTGAGGGCCAGTAGGTTTTGGGGTAGTTTGTTACTCGGCTGCATAACTGATATGGTCCCAAACAGGAAAATTACAAACCTTAGGGAGGATTTCTCAACAACTCCATTACATAGGTTAATAATTAGAGTGGGGGGTCTCAGCTAGAACCCAGGCTTTACCCAGCCTGGGACCCAGGCAGGCCTGGCATTGCCAGCCCTGCCTCTCTAACTTCACTGTGCGCGCACAGGAAAAATCAGGCTCCGAGAGAAGGCAGATTTGATTGAGTGGATGTGGGCTCAGGACCCAGATCGCGGTCGTCTGTAGACCATGAACTGTTTCCCATTTGTAACAAATTGAGTACAAAACTTGAGAGAGGGAGCATTTAGAAACTTTTATGGCATTTTGACAAAGTAATTTTGCGTCCGTTGAGTCTAATAATTCAAAACTTGTGCTTCTACTTCCTATGTCTTTTTTTTAATTTCCCTAATAATTCATTCTTGTGTATTTGTGAGTAATACTGGTCCACTATGGATTGGTAGTTTGACAGTTTGAGAAGCCTGCCTACCCAGGGTCTGTTTGCTTAAGGAACGAAGACGTCCCTCGTAAAGGAACTTACCCGAGAAAGAAAGGGTTGGGGTAGGAAAGGAAGGAGCCAGCAAAACATAAAAGAAGGCATTTCTGCAAAAGTCTCTGCAGGACTTGGGGGCCCAGGGTACCTCATCGAGCTTGGAGGTGTCTGTACCACAGGATGACACAGAGGAGTGGAGAGAGGTGTTCTCCCCCATGCAGCACAGACCTCGGGCCCTGGACCACCCAGGATCCCAGCAGGTCGGAGGTCCTGTGGTTGCTATAGTAACAGAGGGTCTGGTGGACATCACCAGCAGGGGTGGCTACTTTGCTGCACCTTGACCTTCCCAGGAAAGAGAGACCCCAAGAAATGGCAGCTGCTGTCCATGGACACCTTTGAATTCTTCCTCTTGGGGGTCTTAGATACAGCTGCAGGAGGGTCTCAGAAGGAGGCTGAGGCCTGGAGGTCCCACCATGGTGGCCGAAGGCAGAGCAAGCTAAATACTGTTTGTACTTTTTTTGGCGACCCTGGATTTGACCCCTACCCTGGGTAGCTTGAGGAAACCCCGGTGGCAGTAGGATCCTCATTTTATACACGAGGGCATCGAGGCACAGGGACGTCGCAGGCCTGGCCCGAAGATGCACAGTCAGTGAGAGCCGGGGTCAGAACGGAGGCCAGAGCTTCTGAGTCTGAATGTTATGGTCCTCCCTGCACCCTCGGCTCGAGGGTGACGGCGCGGAGCCCAGGAGGACCCACGGGGTTGGGGAGGATCTCCGGGTGTCTCTGCACTCACCGGTCTTCAGCTTGGGGAGGTGGTACTGCCACAGGAAGCAGCCCGTCATGACCACGGAGAGCAGGGAGAAGAAGCCGCAGCCGGCCGGGAAGAGCCACTTCCTCCTCACTTTCGGCAGCCTGCGCTGCCGGCCAGCCTGGGAGAGCAGGGACACAGGGCACGGCCCCTGGGCTCAGCCGGAGGGAAGAGAGGGACCCCTCCCCTGGCCCCTCCTCGGCCTCAGGCTCGCCCAGAGATAGTGAGAGCCCACGGCTTTGGATATACCTCACACCTCCCCAGCGTGACCCCTTCGACAGCTCTGCCCTGAATGACAGCCCGCACTCCCATGCCTCCCTCCCCTGTGAACCTGGCAAAATATCTTAAGACCAGCTGAAATGCCACCTCCTCCGTGAAGCCTTCCCCAACGATCCTCACCCACATCCCTTCCCAAGGCACTTGAAACACGCCTCCGCGATGGTGCAAGCCCGGCTCTCTGTGGCACAACAGTTGCTCTGCCATAGTAGCTGAGCTCCCTGATAGTGTGAGCCCTCCAAGGGCTGGGCCGTTCCTTCGCTTTCCTCCATGGCCTCTGGTTTCTCAGTCCATGTTTGTAGAGGGGGTGTGGGGTCCTGAGATGCAGGGTGAAGCTGCCCTCCCTTCCTCCCAACACACCCACTTTCCAGAACCTCTGCCTCTTCCATTCCTCCGACTTTGAGTCCTTGACCTGGGAAAGAGCCCCCAGAGGGCCTGTGTAAAGCTCCCAACACGGGGTTGGTGCTGCACAGTGGTGGCTGGTTCTGGAAGGCTGGTCGTATTGCTGCGTCCCCTATGTTGCTCTGCCAGAGTGAGTAGAAAAATCTTCACAGTGAAAAGGGGCTATTTGGAGACCTCCAGGAAGGAGAGAGCTGCAGAGAGAGTGGGGTTCTCTGCCACGGAAGGTTTGGGGCCAAGGAAGAGCAGCTTCAGGGGGTGGGGGACAGTGGGCAATAGGGAGCGTAGCAATGATGCTACAGGTCCCAAAGCCTGCCAGAGGGAGGAAGAAGAGGGCAGGTGGGCAGGTGGCTGAGGTATTGGAGACAGAGGGTGTATGACAACCCGGCCCCCAGGAAGAACCATGTATTCCCTCACAGCCAACTTAGAATCCTGGAAATGCAGGGCCACCTCCAGTTAGCATCCCAGAGACTGTGCTAAGCTTTCACGAGGAGTGTCACAACACCCATCAAAGTAGGTGCTACCAATGTCCTTATGTTACAGAGGAGGCTCAGAGAAGTTAAGTGACTTGCCCAAGGTCACACAGCAGAGCTGGGATTTGAACCCAAAGCCTGGTCTCTGACCTATTCAGCCAAATTCTGGAAGAACCTTAAAGATCATTTGTTGAAACTTCTCTTTTTAGGTGGGCAAACCGGGATTATGGGGAGGAAAGGACTTATCTAGAAGATAATAGCCAGGGTCAGGCCAGCTTTTGTGGCTCACGGGAGGATTGCTTGAGGTCAGGAGTTGGAGACCAGCCTGAGCAAGAATGAGACCCTGTCTCTACCAAAAATAGAAAAAAATTAGCCAGGCAACTAAAAATAGAAACAAAAAAGTAGCCGTGTGTGGTGGCAAGTGCCTGTAGTCCCAACTACTCGGGAGGCTGAGGCAGGAGGATCACTTGAGCCCAGGAGTTTGAGGTTGCAGTGAGCTGCAATGATGCCACAGCACTCTAGCTCGGTGACAGAGCAAGTCTGTCTCAAAAATAAATTAATTAAAAATTTTAAAAAATAACGCCATGATATGTTGAGTGTCAACTTTATGCCTACCCCTGTGCTAGCCACTTAATATGTATTATCTTAAAAACACCTCACGACCTGCTCGTGAAGTTGGCTTGGGGACCTCCATTTTAGAGATGATAAAATGGGGTTCAGAGAGGTTAAGTGGCTTGCTCAAGGTCACAGAGCAAGGTGGGAATGAATCCACTCTGCCTGACTCCCGGCCCTTACATCTGGCAGTGTGACCTCTTCTGAACCGTCTTCATTGTCCCTGTGGCCTAAAGTCTTCCCTGTGAACAAGGCTCTTCCCTGATCTCCCCTAATCCTTTCCTGTCTGTCCCCGTGGGCCTGCAGATGAAAGCTGGGAGGGAATTCAAGATTTTTCTTCAGGACCCTCATCCCTCATCCTATTTCATTTATTCATCCTTTCAACAACTCTTTACTGAGCACCTACTAGGTGCCAGGCACTGTTCCAGGCCCTGGGATTCAGCAGGAATCTCTGCCCTCAGGGAGCTGGTGTGCTGATGTCTATCGCCCGTCTCTCCTGGCCGGCCCTCCTCTGCACAACCTCTGCGCTGGGCTCTGTGGCTGACCTGTGATGGGGCTGAGTGAAGGTTTGTAGAGTGAGTTGCCAAGTGTAGCACAACTTGGCAAAGAGCAAGAAACAGCAAGCTGGTGGGGACCTGGGCCTCCGACTCAGCCACAGAAGACAGCCTGGCAAAACAAAACCCAAGTTCAAATCCAGGATCCACCACCTTAAAGATCCACAAACCTTGGGTGACTCTCGGTTTCTTCATTTGCGAAGGAGGAAAGGTCATGGTTTTCCTTGCAAGGCTATTTTGAGACAGCAAACAGAAAGCACCTACTATGTGTGGGGCATTATCCTAAGCACTTTTAAAATACATTCTATATATTAAGTCATTTAAGCCTCACAATCACCCCAGGAGATACGTCCTGCTATTACTCCTATGTTCCAAGTGAGGGAACTGGTACTCACACGTGCTAAGCCATTTGCCTGAAGTCTCAGTCTTCAGTGGCAGAGCCAGGGCTCGAACCTGTGCAGGGTGGCTCCAGAATCTGGCATCCTTAAGCCCTGGGCTATCTCTGCTGCCCCCGGCGAATGAGATGACATACGTGCAGCAAATCCTGTACGCGGATGTTCATAGCAGGCTTATGCGTGAGGGCCAAACAGTGGAAGCAACCCAAGGAATGATGAATGGCTACACAAAGTACAACATTCCACACAACGGAATACTGTTCAGACACAAAGAGGAAGGAATTACTGTAACACGGCCGAACCCCGAAAACATGGTAAAGCCAGAACCCAGAGGCCATGTATTTCATTCTTCTATTCATATAAATGCCCATATAGGCAAATCCATAGGCGGAAAGTAGATCACTGGTTGCCAGGGGCTGGGTCTGAGGGGAGAATAAGGAGTCACTGCTAGTAAGAAACTTGTAGGAGTCACTGCAGATTTCTTTTGGGATGATGAAACTGTCCTAGAATTGATTGTGGTGCTGGCGGCGCAGTTTTGTGAATATGCTAAAACCACTGAATTGAACACTTAACGGTGAATTGTATGGCATGTGAATTATATCTCAATACATATTTTCGAAAATAATAGTACCTCATTGTACTCAGTTGCAAGGATTAAATGAGTTAATATTTTGAAATCACTTAGAACAGTACCTGGCATGTGGCAACCCTGCTTCTGTGTTAGCTCTTATTGAATACCTACTGTGTGCTAGACACCGAGCCAGGTATCGGGGTATACTGATGAACAGAACGGAAGCTTTTCCCGGCCCTCTTGGGGATCACAGTTTGGGGAGGAAACGGGTGTTAATCAAATACTGCATTAACTGCTCCCCGCTCCCCCTCCTCCTCCGTCCTGCAAACACGGTATTCCTCCCCCTTCCCTCCCCCTCTGTCCTCAGTACACACAATCCCTCAGTGACAAATGACCAAATTGGAAATGAAAGAGGGACATCAGTACAGATCCTACAGGGTAATGTTATGAACAACTCCATGCCAGTGCGTTTGACAGTTTAAATGATGAGGACAAATTCCTTGAAAGATACAGTCCCCAGGTAATCTCACCCACGAGGACACCAGCCGATCCCCTAGCTGCTGCCCGGCTCGCCCCTTAACTTCGGGCTCCCATTTCAACCGCCCCCTGAGCATTTCCGCCTGGGAGTCCCCGGCCCTGAAACTCAACACTTATTTTACCTCCTCCTCCTCCTCTAATATTTTCAACATTGGTTCCTGGCACCTGCTCCCACTCAGCCACCCAGCTAGAAACGTCAGGGTCTGCCCTGGCCCCTCCTTGTCCTTCAGTCCCCACCTCCAGCCCACCACCAAAAATCATAGAATAGTGCAAACGTACTGAGGAATACACAGAGATGACGATAATGAACCCTCGGGTACTCGCCATCCAACTTTGTTAAATCTTAACATTTACCGTATTTTCCTTATAGCTCTACATTTTTTAAATAGACTGTGTCAGTTACTCATTTAGTCTGTGTTTTCAGCAACCCTGTCCCATTAGAAAACAGGTATTTTTATTTGTTTTGTTTACTGAGGTATTCCCAGTGCCTAAAACAGCCCCTCGAATAGAGCAGCCCCTAACAAATATTTGTTAAAAGAATGAATGGAGGAAAATAAAACATTCCAGGTAGAGTTGAAGGGTCTGTGTACCGTTTGCAGATCACATTCCCTTCCCTCGCTCCCCATAAGTAGCACTCACTCGGATCCTGGTGTTTATCCTCCGCCTGCATGTGTTTATTCTTTCACTACGTGTTCATTTTTCCATAAACAGGGCATAGCATTGCTTTGCACATTTTTGAACTTATATAAATCATTTCATGCTGTATTATCCTCCTGCAGCTTGCTTTTTATCCCATCGGATACATGTGGTTCTAAATTATTCGTTTTAACTTCTGTAGAGTGCGGCGCTGCCAGGAATACACGGAGCGGTGCAGCAGTCAGAGCATGGAGCCTGGAGCCAGGCTGCCCTAACGACGTGACTGTTTTGCATTCGAGTCGGGGGCCCTGTGCTGGGAGTGAAATTTCTGCGTGGCAAGGTGTGGCCATCTTCAACCTAACCAGATACAGCACCACCCAGTTACTCGCCAAAGTTGTTCCGGTTGACATTCCTAGCTCCTTTGATTCTCACTGCTATCTTTAATCTGCATTTTCTTGATGCCTAATAATGCTGAATACGTTTTCATGTGTTCACTGTAGATATTTGGGTTTGATTTTCTGTGATTGGACTGTTCTTCTCTTTTGCCTGTTTTTTTCTATTCTCTTTACTTAGTAGAGTTCTTCATATGTTCTGGACACTCGCACTTGTGGCTTCCCTTTCCATGTTGTGTTGGTAACTTTTGTGGAGAGGTGACACAATGTAGTTTTCAATCTCTGGAAGGATTGCCTGACTCTGAATCTCAGCTCAGCTACTTACCAGCTCTATGACCTTGACAAGGTCACTTAACTTCTCTGTGCCTCTGTTTCCTTGCCTGTAAAATGGGAATGATAATAGTGCCTAACTCATAAATTTGTATGGATCAGATGAATTAATATATATAAAGAACATTGTCTGTTACATCGTAAGCCCTCTTAGCTATTACAGGTTCATTTTGTATTTTTTATAGACTGGGTCTTGCCATGTTGCCCAGGCTGGAGTACAGTGGCTATTCACATGCATGATCATAGCACACTACAGCCTCGAACTCCTGGCCTCACATGATCTTCCCACCTCGGCCTCCCAAGTAGCTGCTGGAACTACAGGTGTACGCCACCACACCTGGCTACTATGACAGTATTTCTGAATAGGAGGGCTTTTTGTTTTGGTCTTGGTTGTTCCCAAATTTATCAATATTGTTTTTTGGTTTGCATTGTGTGTATGAGTGTGTGCGTGCGTGTGCACTTAAGAAAGTCCTTTCACAAAGGTCCTAAGTATGGATTTCTATATTTTTACACAAAAAATATTTTTGGTTATAGTGTAAGGTAGGGATCCAATTTTGTTTTTTCCATGTGGATAATCAGTAGTCCCAGCGCCATTTATTAAGTACACCTACCTGTCGCCCACTGACTTGTACGCCATCTCTGAAATATAGCAACTGTCTGTACCTGCAGACATCTGTGTTCTGGGCTCTGTTCCAGTAGAGTCCCGCTGAGTCTATATTCCATCCCTCTCTATCCAACCCTACGCTCTCTTCCTTAACAAAGATTGCTCATACGTTGAGCACTTACTATGTGCCAGGCACTACTCTACAGGAAACCATCCAGCAAGAGAGGCTTCCTATGATCTGACCCCGACTCCCTCCACCGGCTCATTCCCTGCCGCTTCTCCCCTACACCCTGTGTCTCTGTGCTCCACACCCTGCATTCCGCCCCTCTCTGGCCTGCACACCTGCCATTCCCTCGGGACGTGGTGGCCTTTCTATCCTTGCCCATCGGCAAGCTGTGTTCTTCCCTTAAACCCCGCGGGCATCCGTGAAGCCTTCTCATTCCTCGCCGGGCAGAACTGCGCACACTCTCCTCTCTACTTCATGCATGCCCCACGACTGCAGAGTAGTAGTGACCGACTACTACCGGCTCGCTAAGTGGTTACCACTGGCTTCGCTGTCTGGCAAAGGTGGGGGACGGGAGTGCTCCGCACCAGGATCCTTCCTTCTTGGCCTATATGCCCACGACACCTGGCACCCCACCTGGCACTGGCAGATTCTCAGGAAATGTGTTCGAACTTTACATTGTTCCGCAAGTTGAAAGACTCAGACTCAAAAACCAGCACTGCCTCCTGAGTCAGTTGTGACTATGGGTAAGTCCTTTTCCCTCTCTGGGCCTCCGTTTCTTCAATTGTAGAAGAACAAGGTTGGGTGACTTGTAAAGGCTTTACTTTTACATCTGGAAATCTCCTATGATTTCAAAAGCATCTTTCAGCTCTAGAATTTGGGTTTCACACTGAAAACAATCTTTATTCATAATTTCCGAAGACCAGAAACAACCCAAATATCCCTCGATTGGTGCTAGACTAACTATGGTACATCTGTGCAATGGAACACGACGCAGCCATGTGAAGGAGCGAACTGCTATCCGTGCAGTAATGTGGATAGATCGTGTGAAGTGAAATAAGCCAGACTCTGTATCTCTACAGATTATATAACACCACTTACATGACATTCTGGAAAAGGCAAAACTGTAGAGACAGAAAACAACTCCGTGGTTGCCTGGGGGTGGGCACAGGGGTAGACTACAAAAGAGCAGAAGGGAATTTGGGGAGGAGGTGGAACTGTGCTGTGTCTGGACTGTGCTGGTGGTTACGTGTGCGTTTGTCAAAACTCATAGAACTGTGCAGATTTTACTGCATGGACACGATACCTCAATTGTTATAAAATGAAGCCATTAAAGATCACAAGACATTGGGATTCTCCATCTGTTGGGGGAGTGACACCAGACACAAGGCCGTGCCTCGGCCACAAAGGAGCGAATGGGGTGCTCTCTGCATTGTCCCAGGTGCGTGTGGAAGATACTCCCCTCTGAGCACAGGGGCACAGGGCCCGTGAGGGCAGCCTGGGAGAAGGCAGCCCACTCTCCCTACCAGGCACCTACGGCATGACCAGCTCATTTTCAGGTGAAGAATGAAATTCAGAGACGTTAAGTGACCTGCCCGGGTCATGGGCAGCGAATGACAAGGCTGGGATTCAATTCTGCACTATTCACCACCCCACCCACTTCAAAATGCAGCTAGGACTCTGCACCCCCAATCTGTAGCCCTCCTCTGGGGCCCAGCCCCATCACAAGTCTGTCTCCCATCTCAGGATTTAGTCTAACAGACCCAAAGTGGGGTCAGTATTTAGCCACTAAGCAGCTCGCCAGCTGCTCACATTTTGATTTGCAATAGCTGCTGGGAATCTCTCTCCTCTCCCTTTCCTCTAGAAACCACTGGCGGGGGAGGCTCCAGAAGAGCCAGGCTCCCCCAAAGCCCACCCATACCGCAGCTCCCACCTTCCAGGGTGGGCTGCAGCTGAGTCACCCTCACCTCCTCCCCTGTGCTCACAGCCCACTCTGGGACAGCCCCTCTTTGTCCAGTCATTCATTCGGCAAACAACCCCGAGGGCCATCTGTGTGCTGGGCCACACCTGCCCTGCAGAGCTGGCAGGACGGTGGAGCCGTCAGACACGAGGGCCTGGGCTGGTGAAACAGGGCTCGACTCCTGCTCTGCCCTCGCCGGCTTTGGACAAACGACTTCAGCTCTTCGAGTCTCAGTTTCCTCACCTGCCTAGTGGGGTTAACGATCGGCCCTGCACCTCACAGAGTTCAGGTGAGAGTAATTAAGATCGTGCGTGCAAAGCCCCTGGAAGCCGGAGTTGTCATAATTGCTCTGACAGCAACGTGTAAACAGATACCGTGCAGAGGGCTCCAGGCCCCCAAGGGGCACAGACGAGCTCGGCCTGGCGCTGGGAGGAGGAGGAGAGAGTCACTGAGCAGGGAGCCTGGGGAGGTGACAAGGAAGAGGAGTCGTTTCTGGTTTGTTTGAGAATTCACTGAGTCAATGCAGGTAAAACACTTGGAACTGACCCTGGCCTCTGGGCATGCTCCAGAAAGGTTAGTGAGGATGATGAAGGTTGTGCGGGGGGATTTAGGCCAATATTTGAAGGCTGCTTGGGGCTGTGCCTCACCTGGGTCTTCATTCTCTCCAAGGCACGGGAAGATTCCAGCTCTTTGAGGATTCAGGTCTACACCCCAGGTTTCCCGCTCACCCTCAGACCCTGTGAGCGGAAAACTGAGGCAGAGGAGTGAAGGCAAAAAGAGGTCGTGTGGGCTGGAAAAGAGAAGGTGGGGACGGAGAAACGCTGGAGAACGAGGAGGGTGGCTGGGGATGGGGGCAAAGCAGCCCCTCCCTCCGTGTGGCTCCACCTCCAGGGCAAGGGACGCCGCAGCTCAGAAACCCCTCAGCCCCCTGCAAACAGGACAGTTGGTCACCCTACCCGCCCCTGCACCTCATTTCCCTTCCTCTTCCCCTCCAGCCCGCTCAGGACAACCCTGTCAGGCCCCGGGCTCTTGGCCACAACTTACCCTCTTCCAAAAGGTTCAGGGAGGACAGGGCAATTCCAGCCCCCCACGGCTGGCCAGTCCCTCTGGGAGCCCCTGTGTCCAGGGGACAGGAATGGCTTCCTGGGCTCTGAGGCACAGGCTTTGCCAAGCTTTCCAGGGGCTGGCAGATGTGGCACCTAATTTCCCCAGCGCTAATCCCTCAGAGTGCCTCTGCCATGGGGATTAGTTCCTGGGGTCCCCGAGCAGCAGGGAAGGGGGGCAGATCTGTCAGGGAGCATTGGCTGGCATCACATGACCCGAATGCTCCAGGCCGGTGGGCAAAAGCATGCTTTCTCCAAAAGGAGTCCCTGCCGAGCCCAAAGTGTGTAGGAGCATCCTGGGGATGGCGTTAACCTGCAGGTGCCGCGCCAGTGGGTCAGGATGGGACCTGAGAACGGACATTTCTAACAGGCTCCCGGGGTGCGATGCGGGTCCAAGGACCACACTTTGAGAAGCAAAGCCCCTGTGCAGTTCATGGGTTACACCAGCCTCCGCGTCGTTACCTCAATGGGCTGGAATAATTGTCACCTTGTGCTGATGCTCAGGGTCGGGCATGTGAAGGGGTGGACTTGAGCCTTCTAGATCCTTCTTCTGCAGCCCCCATGGCCAAAAATCTGAGTGAATTTGCCCAAATTGCACATTGTGTGGCTGGAAAAACAGGCTCAGAGAGGAGAAATGACTCGCCACAGTCACATAGCAGGTTTGGTGACAACAGAAGAGCAGGGACCTGGTCTTTTCCTTTGCACCCAGCTGCTTGGTTGGTCTCTGCAGGTCAGGGCGCTGGGCAGGCTGCCTCTGGGGCACAGACTGCGTGTTGACAATGGGCCCGTCACGGTGCTTGCTGCTGTGTCACGTCCTTTGCTCTGCACAATCCCAGGAGGTAGTTTCTATTCTGTCCCCACTTTATATATGAGGACACTGATGCTCTGAAAAGCAAAGTCCCCAGGACTCAGGAGTCTTGCTGTTCCCCAGACACTAATGCACCTCTCTTCTTGTCTTCTCACCAGTCTGTGAGGTCCTCCAAGCAAGGAGTGTGTCTCATTCGGGTTGGTGCTGTCACGCCTAGCACTGAATATCTCAATCAATTAATCCACTCCAGGGTTCTGCAACCCTCACCTCCAGGACACCAGCGCCTTTCTGGGACCTCCTCCTGGCTCTGTCACCAGGCCCCCAATGCAGGCATTTCTCCCGGCAGAGACCAGCCCCACCCTCCCGAATTTAGCTGGACCAGAACCCACAGCATGTCATACAGAAGAGTGGCCGCAGGGCGGCAGTAGAGGCCCATGTGCAAAATCTCTGTCCCGCCTGAGCCTCTTTAAAAAGATGATTTTCTCTAGAGTTTCTCTTCCTCCAGGACCTTGTCCGGGAGCTGCCCATAGATGAACCGAGATAATCTGCCACAACAGCCCCGTGATGGGGCGATTACTCACCCTTTTTATATATGACAGAGTATATTCATCCTTTGCTTAAATAACTGCTCTTTGGAAAAAAATTCAAAATCCTCACCCAGTGGACAGACCCTTGAGTCAGACTGCAGGAGTTCAAATCCCAGCTCCATCACTTCCTATTTACGTGACTTTGGTTGGATTTCATTGCTTCTCTTGTACTGCAATGTGCTCGTCTGTAAAATGGGGTAATGGAGTAGAACCTGCCCCCGTGGGTAGGAGTGAGGATTACATGAGATGAGACACCTGGAGCATACAGCTGGCATGCAGCAAGTGCGCAGTAGTTAGTCACTGTTATTAGTGTTAGTCTCCTTGCCCTCTCCTCCCAGGGAGAAAATAGTTGTCCTCAACCTCGGCAGCAGGACCGTGAAGAAAGAAGAATGAGGCCGGGCGCGGTGGCTCACGCCTGTAATCCTAGCACTCTGGGAGGCCGAGGTGGGCGGATCGTTCTGAGCTCAGGAGTTCGAGACCAGCCTGAGCAAGAGCGAGACCCCATCTCTACCAAAAATAGAAAGAAAATTAATTGGACAGCTAAAAATATATAGAGAAAAACATTAGCCGGGCATGGTGGCGCATGCCTGTAGTCCCAGCTACTCAGGAGGCTGAAGTTTGAAGTTGCAGTGAGCTGTGATGATGCCACTGCACTCCAGCCTGGGTGACAGAGCGAGACCCTGTCTCAATAAATAAATAAATAAATAAGTTAAGTGATACATTAGAAAGTGATAAATGCTGTGAAAAAACAGGTAGAGCCAGGTAAGAAAATTATGGTATTAAATAGGATGGTCAGGATGCGCCTCATGGGGGAAGAAACGTTTAGCAAATCCCCTAAAGAAAGTAAGGAAGTTAGCTGCCTGGACAACAGAGGAAGAGTGTTCACGGTAGAGGGAACAGCCACTGCACAGGCCTCAGGCTATGGCACATGAAAGGAAAAGCAAGGCGACCCTGGCTGGCACAGACCAGGCAAAGGGCAGAGTAGCGGGTGAGATTAGGAAGTAAGGGGTCGGGGAGGTCACGAAGAGCATTCTGGGAAGGGCTTGGTTCTCCCTCCGCAGAGCTCGGAGCAGAGGAGTAGCACAATCTCACGTTAAAGGCGCACTCTGGCTTCAGCGTGAGAACCCACTAGAGGGCAGGGGTGGGGGCAGGGAGGCCAGTCCAAAGACAGCAGCAGTGACTCAGGTGAGGGTTGGC